>PQWD01009767.1:88148-118920 GCA_019425675.1 Leucinodes orbonalis | reverse complement strand
CTAACGTTAATGCAAGAGCATAAGCGTAAGCAATGCACAGCATAGCACCGATGGCTGATGGGGCGGAAAAGTTCACGTCCGCGTAACGGGAACGAAGCATAGGCCGACCCCAACCAGATGACGGATGAAAAACTGTTAAGGCGGCGGGAGCAGATAGATATCGATTGCGTTATCCATCTATCGTCTGCGTGGAAGATAGGAGTGGCCTTTCATCAGTGGACGTATATAAGACTGTACCGGAGATCATCATCATCAACTCATTATACGTCCCCACGAGGGCATGAACCTTCCCTGAAGGGTGTATAGATAGCGGATTGACTGACTCACCACAATATTTGAATTTCTTCTTAGGTTTGCGCAGGTAACCTCGTGATGTTTTCCTTCACCGCAAGAACGTCGGATAAACGTACAATAATTTTCAAAAAATCAGAAAGACGGTACATACGTGTTGGGATTTGAACCTGCGCCTCCCGGTTGGAAGGTAACAGTTTAGCCACCAACGCTCTAAAATATCACGCAGTTAATTTACTTACTTGGAGCTGTTATTAAATAGGTTATCTGGTAGCGGTTTTCCTCATACACTGAATTCACAAATTGTAAACAAAGCCTTGATCAGACGTATTGGTTTAATTATATACAGGTATGTTTATTCCGTTGTTAGCATACCATGATCCAATGTATATTGGTGAATTATTATATTAAATTGTCCTTTAACTAATGTTCCGAATTCCTGATGAAAAACTAAAATAATTTATATCATCATCATCAGCTTATTAAACGTCCCCACGAGGGCACAGACCTACCCGTATAGGGTGATTAGGCCTTAGTCGACCACGCGGGCCAGTGCGGATTGGACGACTTCACACACAACCTTTGAATCTCTTCGCAGGCATGCATTGAAGTTTCTCACGATTTTCTTCACCGTAAGAGCGTCGGATAACGACAATAATTTCGAAAATCGAAAACACATTGGTACATGCGGATTTGAACCTGCAGCCCTCCCGGTAGGAGGACGAACAGTCCACACCATTGAGCCACTTAATTTTAATATATATTTGAAAATGAAAATGAAAAAATGAAAATGAAAATGAAATGAAAAGTGTTTATTCAGTTTAGGTCCTTAAAGAACACTTATGAATGTCAAATGAAGCTACCACTGGTTCGGGAGTAGTTTTCCACTGAGAAGAAACCAGCAAGAAACTCAGTAGTTACTCTTTTCAAAAAAAATTGTTGAATACAGATTCATTTGTAATCAAAATAATTATATAAAGCAAATATATTTTCAATTTTTATCGTATTATGTATTGGAAAATATAATAATCTACAAAAGTACTATTAAGCAGTTAAGTATTATATAAATTTAAATAGACGACAACAAAAAAAAACAAAAGTAGTGCAGGCGTGGAAATCAACATGTCCATGAGTTTTTATCATTTATATAATCTTCAACACTATAGTAAGCTTTTTTTATTAAAATAGACTTTACATGAGACTTAAACTTATGCAGGGGTAAATCAATTACATTTTGTGGTAGCTTATTAAATATTTTAATGCTTAATCCCACAAATGAGTTCCCAACCTTATGCAATCTAAGATTTGGAACGGCAAGTTTGTGTTTGTTCCTAGTGTTCAAACTATGATTATCTGACTTTTTTGAAAATACATGTAAATTTTTGTGTACATAGATGACGCAGTCTAGAATGTACTGAGACGGTAATGTTAAAATATTTATTTGTTTAAATAATTCCCTTAGTGAGTCACGTGATTTAAGGCCGTATATGGCACGGATGGATCTTTTCTGCAATACAAAAATTGTTTGTAGATCAGCAGCAGACCCCCACAAAAGTAGACCATAAGACATCACGCTGTGAAAATAGCTAAAATACACAAGTCTTGCAGTCTCAATATCAGTGAGACTTCTTATCTTCCTTACAGCATATGCAGCGGAACTAAGCCTTCCTGCCAAAGCCGCAATATGGGGACCCCACTGCAATTTTGCGTCTAATTTTATACCCAGGAAAACGGTTGAATTTATTACTTCCATGGGTCCTTCATCCAAAGTGATGAAAGTATCTACCTGCCTTACATTAGGCATTGTGAACTTAATACATTTGGTTTCTTAGAGTTAAGAAGTAAATTATTGGTCGTAAACCAATGTAATACCTGAGAAAGTGTAGTATTTACATCGTCAAAAGTTTCTTTTTGTCTATCACGTTAAATATAAGAGATGTATCATCAGCAAATAATACAGTTTCACATAGGTTTTGAGTATAATAAGGTAGATCATTTATATAAATTAAAAATAATAAAGGTCCCAATATTGAGCCCTGGGGAACGCCCATCAATAAAAGGGCTCCGCTGGAACTTGTTTCTCCGACATGTACGTTTTGGACTCTATTCGTTAAATATGATTGTATTAAATTAAGAGCGTCCTTATCGACACCGTAATGCTTCAACTTCATGAGGAGAGTATTATGGTTAACGCAATCGAATGCCTTCGATAGATCGCAGAATATTCCTATAGCATCTTGCTTATTTTCCCACGCCTCAAAAATATGTTTCATTAGTGCCACTCCTGCATCAGTAGTGGATCTGCCTTTAGTAAATCCAAATTGATTGCTATGTAATAGTTTGTTTACGTTGAAATGAGACAATAATTGATTAAATATAATTTTTTCAAATATCTTACTTAGAGCTGGGAGAATAGAGATAGGTCTGTAGTGAGACGGGTCACTTTTTCTCCAGATTTGAATAAAGGTATGATTTTACTGAATTTCATCAAATTTGGAAATTTGCCCTGGTCAACACACTGATTAAAAATAACAGCTAAGTGAGGAGCAATACATATAATTATATTTTAAGTATTTCTGTAGAGAGTCCCCATAAATCCTCTGTTTTTTTAATATTTAACTCTTTAAAAGTTCTAATGATTATCCCTGCATTTACATGTGTAAATCTAAAAGACGTTTTGCACTCATCAACATGTGACTTGAGGAGAGAAACAGCAAGATGAGGATTTGAATTTAATTTACTAGTTACAGTGACAGCAATATTAGTAAAGAACTTTTCAAATGCATCTGCCACCTGAGAGTCAGTATCAAGACTCCTGCCATCAATATTCAGTGAGATCTTGTTATCTTGTGTTTTATTTTTACAAGTCTCCTTATTGATGATATTCCACGAAACTTTACTTTTATTAGTAGCATTGATTATTTTATTTTTAAAATAATTAGCTTTAGCTACTGCGCAAACTTTTTTGAATAATTTTGAATAATTTCTAACATACTCTATGATAACAGGTCATTAGTATTAGCCTTAACATCATACAATTCAAATAACTTTTTTCTACTTGTATAAATACCAGTAGTGGCCCAGTCGCTAAATTTAGATTTTAAAGTATTTAATCTGACATGTTTTTTGGAAATGTACCATTAAATTCCTTTTCAATTACACTAAATAATTTATTATAATGTTCATCGACATTTTCATTACTATAAGTTAATAAAGGCAACTTGCTAGATATATTTTCCTTAAATTTTTCTATGCGATATGTTGTAATTGGCCGACAAACAAAATTACATGAAGTTGGGGCAAGACGGTGCTCAAACGATGCCATCTGTCCGCTATGATCAGAATTAATGAAATTTATTATACTCTTGTCATTTATATCAAAATTACAAAAAATGTTGTCTAAACAAGTGGCCGAGATTGAAGTAATTCTTGTAGGTTCATTAAAAAGATTAATTAAATTAAATGATTTAAAAAGATTTAGAAACCTAACAGTATTTGGTGAATTTTCTAAAATGTTAATGTTAAAATCACCACAAACAATAACTTTTTTACTAGATGAACTTATTTTTCTTAATACTTCTTCCATAGTAGTCTCAAATACATTAAAATTCCCTGATGGAGGCCTGTACACACAAACGATTACATGTTGCTCCAGCTCTGCACACGCTAGTTCAATAGTTCGTTCCACAGAAAGCGACACCACATCTTTACGCTCTTTAAATTTAATTTATTATTAAATAATATTAGTGACCCGCCTCTAATAGCCGATTTCCTAGTAAACGAACTACTGACCATATAGTTATCAATACTAATAATTAGTTCATGCTGCTTTAACCAGTGCTCGGTAATACATAGTATGTCAACATTCATTTTATTTAAAAATAATTCTAATTCTAATTCCTTTCCAGAAAACCCTGAATATTCTGATGAATAATTTTAAGGCAGTTGGGATTTTCCTTTGTCACCGGTTTGCCAGAGAAGTCCTCTATTGTCTTATTATATAATTTAAATTACTTGGAACATCTTCCAAAGTCTGAATAAATAAATTTTTAATGTTAAACGCTAACAAAGTAGCTAGTTTCTTTTTTATTTTATAAGGCAAATAAAAAGTTTGCCAGTCAAAATAAACTTATTTTCTATAAATTTGTTTATGTCAAAAAACATAAACTTGTCACTATGACTATATGTTAAATTATATAAAAGAGTATTCAATAAGTGAATACAGTTATTCTGGCTAGGTGTATAATACCTAGAAAATGGAAAGGCACTTACAACAATTTTCTTTACATTGAGCCCTGACAATACTGAGAATCCAGAAAGAATATCTTTTTTGCTTACATTTAACCCGCTCCCCATCATTAATGCAATGATGGAGTCATTATTATATTTACACATTTTAATCTGATCTATAATCTGATTAAATGAAGCGTCTGGTGTGCAATTATTTATAAGTTTACAATTTAATTCATTATGTAGAAGAGGTCCATAACCAACACCAATCCTATCAGAGAACAAAATTAACTCATTATTTAATTGTAAATCATTTGTTATACATGGATTAGAAGAAAGTAAATTGTGGGACACCTCTAACAGTGAAGTTTATTCTGCTCTTGATGCTGATCAGTGAGATCTGCACCAAGGTGACAGCTACATTGGCCTATATATTGGTTAGCTGCAAGAATATATTCACTAATTTGGCTTTGAGCCGAATTATATTTTACTGTCATTTTTGTAATGACCTATGCAGCCTTGAAATATCAGCCTCTAGCTCCTTTGTCTCAATTTCATACCTATGCCTACTTTCTTTTAACTTGTTACTATATATTTCTAAACTATCTAACATATCTAAATTATTTTCCTTAACTGAATATTGTGTTTATAACATTTTTGTTTTTAATTAATTTCTCAGTTTTTTTAATATAGTTATTAATTTTAATATATTTCTTAATCCTATTTTTCCTACTTTTCCTATTGCTAATACACCTATCATTTGAATTGTTAGACCGGATGACTTTCTGCTCAGCTGGGGACCCGATCAATTCCTCATACAAGCTTTGTGTATGCAGGGCTTCTTGACACTGTTTGTCACTCTCATATTGTGATATGAGTTTATGAGCATCACATAGTTCCACCTCGAGTTCCTGGATGCGCTGGAGAGCCCGCTCATAGGTTTCACTGCATTGATGAAAGCTGTTGACAGTGTCCAGTAACTGCTCTCGTTGGAATTGAACATCAGCAAGCTGAGCATGAACTTCAGCCAGTTCGCTCTTAAGTTGGGGTATTTTAAAACTATGTCTGTTGATAAAGTACTCATAACAGGCTCTTCGCTTAATTGGGGCTAGATGTCGTCTGAATATCGTTTGATGTTTATTCATCATCATCAGCCCATTAAACGTCCCCACCGAGGGGCACGAGCCTACCCGTAAGCGTATATCATCCTTAGTCGTTCACCACAACCTTTGAATCACTTCGCAGGCGTGCCCAGGTTTCCTTACTATGTTTTCCTTCACCGTAAGAGCTGCGGATAACTCTTTATATAATTTTGAAAAATGTATTTTTATTGTTGTAAGTGGATTTGAACCTGCACCCTCCATATCGAACGGCAACAGTCCACACATTGAGCCGCCGACGGTCTATTATTATTATTTATACGATATTGTATTTAAAAAAAAAGGCTAGACGAAGGACGAATGCCCTGGTTAAGGTGGCGGTAGCAGCAGATGAATGTCAAGTGCTAGGGACCGGCCCGCGTGAAATCATTAGAGGAGGCCCTAATGATTTCCACGCGGATTTTCGGGATTCCCCAATTGGTGAATATAATTTACTTTATAATTATTTTGATAAAAAAATAATATGATTCTGTACAAAATTCAATTTTTTTTAAAAGAGTTACTACTGAGTTTCTTGCTGGATTCTTCTCAGTGGGAAACTGCCGTCCGAACCCGTGGCAGCTTCATTTGACATACATATTTAAGTGTTCTGTAAGGACCTAAACGAATAATAACTTTTCGTTTCATTTGTCTATGTTTCCGAATAGTTATGTCATATATGGCTTGTATGATGAAGTTATGAAAACCTTGATATCTTTGTTGTAGTATCTCTATGCGTGTTGTGGTAATGTATCACGTAATTATAATAACGTTGAATTGTTTATGGAATTGGCTGAAACACATGGCCTTGTTTTGGATTGGAGTGTCATAAGGCTGTGTATTGCTTCTGTTTCGATGACTACATATAAAAACAGAATATTGTCTTCATCATCATCAGCTCATTAAACGTCCCCACCAAGGGGCACGAGCCTACCCTACCCTATAGGGTGATTAGGCCTTAGTCGTCCACGCGGGCCCAGTGCGGATTGGACGACTTCACACACAACCTTCGAATCTCTTCGCAGGCGTGGATGAAGGTTTCCTCACGATGTTTTCCTTCACCGTAAGAGCGTCGGATAACGTACATATATTTTCGAAAATTCGAAAATACATTGGTACGTGTCGGGATTTGAACCTCAGCCCTCCCGGTAGGAAGGCGACAGTCCACACCACTGAGCCACCGACGCTCTATCGAATATTGTCTATTGCTTTCCAATAATATATAATATATGACGACCCATCTAATGGTTGAGATATCGGCTATTACACCAGAGTTCTGGGTTCGATCCCCTGGCAGTACAAACATATGTGTACAAACATTTGTGTGCATGGACATGTATGTTTGTAGTGGTATGGGTGTTTCCTATGTATTATATATGTTTCCAAAAATAGATGTAATTATGTTTATCCGTTGTTAAGTATCCATATGACAGGCGAATGCTTAATTTGGGGAAAATCCACTGTGTGAATGTCAGTGATGTTCATATTTATTTATTAATATTGGAAGTAGAAAGAAACTAATAAAAGGTGGAAGCTTTATCTCCAAACTGGAACGAATCCTGGAACAATGATAATCTTTTGTCAGACGTCTCTCTCTCTCCTCTCTCTCTCTCTCTCCTCTCTCTCTCTCTCTCTCTCTGTCCAAGAGAAAGTAAACTTTATATGAAGAAATAACAAAAAAATGTACTATGCCCTCTAAAGAAGATTCACGTGTGAAATAAAAACACGTTTAAGACATAAAAAGTGCCCATTTCAATTATTTTACGATCTTTAGTGCTCCGGTCGATTAAAATGTGCTGAGATCATATAAATTTTGAACCCAAAAACACGAAATTCTGTTAAGGAGGCGCCATATTATGAAATACATGAAATTAAGTTACATTTTAACAAAGGTGTATCTAATAGTGATGTAACGAATATTGAATCGTACTATGTAAAAAATACATGATATTATGTCATAATAACTCATAAGACAATTGGAAAACACGTTATAAAAAATACTTATGAATGTTATCCTTGCTTCCAAAGGATTCATTATTGTTTTCGGCTCAATCTCCCCACAGGCATTCTTTTTTGAAACGCTTGTGATCTGCATTGGACGAAGGCTTTACTAATCAACGCGTGCGTTTTTGAAAATAGTATTCATCTACTGTTGACTGTAATTATGACTCCTAGAAAAAAATGTGTCATAACCACATAATAACCAGTGGCGTGCACAGAGTTTATGAGTAGTATGCAAAGTGTGCTCACTCACTTTTGCATACCCTACTCAAAACTCAACAACACACAACAACACAATCGCGAAACAAATAAATAGTGAATTTTTTTGTCAAATTGATTGCTGTGTTGATGACAGCAGATCGCCTATGTTTCAATCTAAAAAATGTGCGAATAAGTGGGAATCATTTAATATGTTTAGAGCTTGGTGGCTCAATGGTGTGGACTGTTGCCTTCCTACCGGGAGGGTAGTTCAAATCCCGACACGTACCAATGTGTTATCGAATTTTTCGAAAATATATGTGCGTCACCAACGCTCTTACGGTGAAGAAAAACATCGTGAGGAAACCTGCGCACGCCTGCGAAGAGATTCAAAAGTTGTTCGTGAAGTCGTCAACCCGCACTGGGCCCGCGTGGACTACTAAGTCCTATACACCCGCGTACGGTAGTTCGTGCCCCTCAGTGGGAGTATAATGAGCTAGATGATGATTTAATATGTTGGCGATTTTCCGTGTTGTCTGGACGCACAGGTATGCACTGCTTGTTTGCATATACGGAGTGCACGACACTGGTCATAACGTCCAATCGTGTCATGGAAGTCGCCATTATAAGAAAGTACATTAGCGACGGACCATTACTCCAGAATGTTGTAATCTTTCCTCCGCTACGCACTTTGATGGAGCGTGCGCTTGCACGGTGTGTAGGATGTGTCTTTGGATTTGTTATTTTTACTAGCTGTTCCCCGCGGTATTACTCGCGGTAAATGATATTCTCCGGCAGTGAAACATAACCTATAATCATGAGACTGAAACGCGGAAAATTGTAACAGAAAAAAACGCGATGGTCCGGCACGACAAGCGCCTGAGTGCCAAAAAATGCCTGTTTTCATTTATAACCTTTGACGGTAACGTGAAAATTCAAATAATTTCAACATATTCTACTGAAAACGAGGACCAAGTATTTTTTCATTCCTGGCCATCGCATTTTTCTGCTTGAATTTTCTGACAGTTTCAACTCATCCTAAATTCGTTCGTAAGACACGCGAGCGCGGCGCCGCCGCCGTTAAACATTACTTTATTTTTTCCAAAATAAAAAGTATTGTCTTAAATAAAAGTAGCCATTTGTTTTCACTATTACATCAGCTACCTGCCAAAATGTTCCGTCCAAATCAATCTAGCCTTTCTTAGAGTTACCCGAACAAACTGACAGACTGAAAAAAAAAATATATTCATATGCATGAAGAAAAAAATTTTATTGCAAGATTTCAAACGGACACTCAAATTTATTTATATGTTAATTAGATATATAATAAACAAAGTCTTGTAGCAATCACAAACATTGTCCTACACACAATGTTTGTACTGCACGGTGATCGAACCCGACACCGCATCGGTATATCATAATTGAATTCAACAAAAAGCAGTGAGACTAGAAAGTCATTAAAACCATAGCCCGGTAAAAAGTGCTAATTTGTTAAATAACTACCAATGTATTATTTTGAGCACATTATATGTGAAGAAGCAGTGAGATAGCTTAACAAAAAGCTCGGAAGTGAATGTAAACTTTTGTCTTATGTTTGTACTAGCTTTTGCGTGCGACTTCGTCCGCGTGGTATAGTTACTTTGACCTAACGCTCTCTTTAACCCGCTACTTCGTTTATATAGGTACGTTAAAACTGCGATATCTCATAAGATATTCATTTAAATTGAATGATGTAAGGGGCAATTTTGTTTAAAATGAAATACTTGTGATAAATAAAGTATTTATTTGGATAAGATTGATATCATATTCATGAAATAGCTTAGCAAAATGAAACATGATTTAGAAAAAATTTTTAGCAAAAAATATGTTATAGGAGCTAACCTTAAAAGATAGACAAATGCTGTCGCGGACTTTTAGTGGACCTTTAAAAGGGTAACAATACTCTCATACATGACTTGCAACTGTTAACCGTTTACGCAAGCGTACGCAGCGGAATCTCAAGTAAGAAAATTTCCCCCGATTTTGAAACATTCTTCATTGCTGCTCCGCATCTATTGCTTGTAGCGTTGATGATATATAGCCTATAGCCTTCCTCGATAAATGAGCTATCTAACACTGAAATTTTTTTCAAATCGGACCAGTAGTTCCTGAGATTAGCGCGTTCAAACAAACAAACTCTTCAGCTTTATGATATTAATATATATATGGCAGGGCTGCTAACTTTGGTAACAAAAAACGTCTTTTTGCTGTATTCCAATTTTTTAAAAAATTTGCTAGAACTTTGAATATCTCTCGTTCAGTTTCTCTTGTAGATAAGAAATCTGAGTAAACATGGCTTTTGGCTCCCCCGCAACGCGCCTAAGCCGAGGTTCGAGTCCCGTTCGGGACGCCCTTATTAAGGCTGAGTGCCATCGGCGCTCGCCAATTGCCCGGGTGAAGCTGTAAAGGCCATCTGCGGCCAACAGCAGTAGTCAGTTCGAAAAAAAAAAGCTTTTTGGACAGTTCCTTTGCCTTCCCTCATTTTAAAATGTTGCTTTTAAAAAAGATCAGTCTTCTATTTTCAAGTTTTAAGTACGAGCATGCTATATATTTATAAGTATATAATTCCCTTGCCTGGCCTAATGAATAATTAAAAAATAACACATGTCATTTTCAAGAATGTGTATTATGATACAATCTTGAAATTAAATGACAACCCTCATTTAATCCGTGGGAACCACTGAAGAACAATGTGATCGCAACGTACCAGCACTCGCCAATTACCAAATGCTCCCACGGGCGGATGTTACGCGGTGTGTTACTCTATGGTGTCGGAACCAGTGTTGCCATATGACGACCCATTTGGTTGTTGCGTTGAGTGTCGGCTGCAACACCAAGGGTTCCGGTTCGATCCCCGGGCAGTACAAACATTTGTGTGCATGAACATGTCTGTTTGTAATGGTCTGGGTGTTTTCTATATATGATATGTATGTATTNGCGGGATTTGAACCCTGCACCTCCAGAACGGAAGGCAACAGTCCACAATGAGCACAGACCAGATGAACGCATTACAGGTAATCTTATCGTCATACAAATCACGATCCGAGTAGTCGTGCGAAATGCACTTCAAAGAAACCCTTTCGAGATGTGATTTTGTTTTCTAAATAATTAGTGACAATCATCGTTAATCTTGACAAACTTAACTACATCTGTTGTATTATGGAAAAATGCTTAAGATAACTATGATAAGGTCATCGAAAGGAGTGATAAATAGAAGATGAAGATCAGCATCGTTAGTGGTGTCTATTATTAAAGTTAAAGGATAACAAACTTTTAATTATCCGAAGTATCAATGTTGAAAAAACGTTTGCTTTCGATTCACGGTTTACTAATATCAAAATTTATTATTTTTTATATATTTTGCAACGCGTAAAAGTTATGTATAAGGACTCCTCAAATTTCAAACTTCAGCGAAAATATTTTATATGATAGATTATGACTGTTATGTTTTCACTGACTCGTTGATGTCTAAAATACGGTCAATTTCGTGCAACATCGTTCTTTTATGCCATACTAACGGCTAACGTCTACTGCGCATTAAGACTATAAGTTTTAATACGTTAAAGTATCATTACTAGCAAGATCATTCAGCTGCAAGAAGGTTTTTAAAAAATAGAATGAATGAGAAACTATTTGTATAGCAGTGGATTAAGATAATTTAAATATTTTAAATGTGTTAGCATTATATAATATTACTTTATTTAATATTTACCTATACTTTCAATTGCTTTTGTTTTAAATGTACATAAAACGCTAAATAATTTGTTCAAACGTTTTATTGAAATTCAATGAGTCTATTCAATTAATAAAATTGACCGTAATTGGGAATGTAAATAACATACCTTGTTAAAATGAAATCAAAGGTGGTAAAACATAATTGTCTTCAAATGGAATGCGGATAGCTAAGCAGATAAATGAAAGATAATTTACTTTAATTTGCTATTTATATATTTGATAACACCTTTTGAATGCTTTTGGGTATATCCATGGATGTATAAAAACACGGTCGGAGTCTCGCTAGCAACAAAAGTGCGTCAAATGTTTGGCCAATTTTATACGCAAAAAACAGATATTTGACTCGCATCGCTGAGAAAAAAATGAAAGGAACATGCTTGCGCAAAAAAATGGTGCAAGAACAAAGCAAACTAATGAAAAAATTTTTCGTAGTTAAATAAAAAAAATCTAATTTAAAACATTGAAATAAAAATAAAAAATATAAGAAAAATATTTGTCAAAATGACAAAGACAGCTTCTGTCATTTTAAGAACACGTGTTTATATGGTAACACTCTGGCCGTATATTTTTATACGTCCATGGGTATATCTCGTTATTGTTTTAAACCATAGCTTGTTTAAAACAATAACGAGACCAGTCAGTTGCTACTCGTTACAAATGACTGCTAAATAACGTACGCACTTAGCGGCTTTGTTGGCAAATGGGTAATAAGTTCACTTAAGATTAATAAAAAATCATAGTGTACGTTCCTTCTGATATAATATGTCACATACAGCTTAGCAAGCGGTGCCGCCTAAGTGACAGATATCGGTGAAATACTAATTGAAGTGGGCACAGTATCCCTTAAAATAATTTCAAAGGGACTCTTCAAAGTTTCCGAGTGGCGCTGTGGTGGTATATATCTACCTAGAAGACCTCTTGTAACAAGTCTACCACCTTGTTATATTTTTAAATATAAAATATGATATACTTTTTGTGTGTGATTGTACATCGAGCTCATATTTCTCGAATGAAAGGAAACTGCGTGTTTACATGCGCTCTGAGATACAGTTATCTACGTAACGCATTTCCTCGGACCTGCCCCAGTAGGAAATGGTAGGAAGTTGATCTGACCACGCCACGATGTGGGCAGGGCTACCACTAGATTTATTTGAGTTCATTGAACCTTTTCAGTGATTTACACGACTAAAGTTTAACAAGATAAACAATTCACAAAATATCTTATAGTATGGCTTAGCTAATATATTGACTTAGTACCAAATATATTATTTAAGGGTCTGTTGGTGAATCATATTGTTATACACTAACTAATCACAGGTATCAAACAAAAAACTCATTGCATTTTTACTTTTTACACAGAAAGGAAAAAAAAACTTGTTAAAATCTTCAAAAACACCAAATTAATACTATGTTATTTAGTTTATTTTGAACTTACGATTTTGCATCTCAATATCAGTCAGGAGGTGATTGTTTTCTAGCATCCGTCCACAAAACCAAATTTTAAACAACGAACGTAGGTCTGGTAATCTGCTAGCACAGGGTGAGCCATTGCTGTGAGTTATGAGCACTATAATGTCGGTTGGCTAAGCCTAATAGATCATTGATTAACGTTTAAGGTGCTACATATAGGTACGTTGAGAATCTCTAAAACAAAGTAATTCATTAGTTTTGTTCCAAAACTTCGTGTTCACAAAGTTAAATTAAAAACAAAACACACCATAGTAATAAACGCAACATATCTTGATCTTCCTTAATTAAAATATACAAAGCAACTGTTTTCAACTTGCTTACAATAATGTGTATAGATACAAAGAAAAGTAATAAGTAAGCGACTAATATCAGCCCTGCGAAGGACAAAGACCCACAGATCAGCCACTTCCCGTCGAGATCTGGACCCGAGGAAAGTTGTCCACGGCCTCCTTATAAATGCCTGAACTTGATACACTGTTACCACTTTTCCACGCGACGGACTGTGGAGCACTTTTCCTAGATCGATTTCTTGTTAATAAATAAGTAATGTGAATATAATGTGCTGTTGATAGATTTGGTGAATTTACATACGGTTAAATATGAAGATCCAACTGTCGGTAAGTTTGGGATGAGTTAAAAAAATATTGATTAGCCATAGTATTGGATTTATAATACAGGAAAGAAAATTATAGTATTTTCGACATCAATTTGTCAAATTTAAATATAAAACAGTAAAGGCGAATTGAAAAAATGAAACATTAATAGGTAAAATAATATCTGTGTAGTTTGTAGAATTAAATCAAGAGGCTTGAGAAATGCATAATATATTCAACAACTGATATATTTTGCATAGATGAAATCAATGCGTAATTAAATGTTTTAATCTTATCTTATTTTTAAATTCGGAATCTGACTAAACAATTTCGTAAGATTTTTCGCAGTGACTCTTTACAATTTTTTTAGAATATTGGTAACTTAAGAACATAAAATGATTTCGAGGGGAAAAGAGACTTCACAACAATGTCAGTTCCGCTTCTTAATTATGAATCCTAAAATTAATAGAGCTCACTTCCCTTCTGTTTGAATGGTGTTAAGCCCAATTCATCATTGTTGATATAACTTATGAGAAAGGTCTAATCAATCATCTTTTGTTAGCCATTCGCTTACGCGAATCATAAATTATTCTTGTTACATTACCTTACACTTGTTAACAAACTTTACATCGGAACTTGATGTGGTAGTATTATTAATGTTCACAGTTCTTGAATTCATTAATCGTTGCAGTCTATTCAGATTATCCACGGTTAGTGGTTTAGTCGAGGGTAAACCTTCGCTCCTTTTTCGATTTTGTGAACGCCACTTAAAAATATTCTTAATCCATGTACCATATGTTTTACGTATTAACTCTATGCAAACCAAGTATTGTATCTACCCATTCCATACAAATATATTGCTAATCTGCAGGTATTCATCATTTTCGCGGCATGCGCCTGCGCCAGCGAGGAGGATGGTGAGAAGACAAAAGAGGAGCAGGCAAGCCGACCAGTCTCAACGCTATCCCAACCGGTGTCCAGAAACCGGACTATTCCTATAACGTCTACCAAAACCCGAGCACGCAAACCAGTCCCGGATACCAGTCACAGTGTCTAACTCCTTTTACCGAGCCAAAACTCACAGTATTACTCGCCAACAACACCCAAACTGAACAGCGTACCAACCGCAGAACTATCTAATACACCATCAACGCCCTCTCAGTTCGTCCCACTTAACTTCATACAAACCCTGGTTACCAAGCTAAGTATCAGTTAATCCCGTCTAAGACTGCAAACGGCAATATTCAGCTTGTATTGCAACAACCACAGGGTTATCAATCGCCGTTGCTGCAGTATCCGCAAAATTTACTACAACCTCACGCAGCTAATCAATTTCAGCCGCAGCAAGCACCAATTCTGAACCCGTTGTCACAAGGACATTACAATGTCGCTCCAAATTACCAGTCATTACTTGGCGGATACAATTTAGGGCAACCCTCACCAATGCTTCTATTTGCTCAGCCAAATCCGTCACTTTACAATAATTTTATCTATCCTAATCAAGCTCAGGGCCTCTATAATTATTATCCTTCTAACACCCAAGCAAAGTATGCAGCAACATATCCTCTTCATCACAGACGACTGAGTATGACAAGCCTCAAGCCCAACAGAGTGTGTCCAAGGAGGACAATGAAATATCGCTTCAAACTGGCGAGTACGTATCTGCTCCAAGTGATTCTTATAAAAATGCTTACGCGACAAGTCGCAGCTCAACTTACAGCAAACTATAATATATTGATTCTTGATGTTATCTCGTCCAGGATCATCAAATAATAATATGTATCTAATAACGTAATAATAGATATTTATACCGTATAAGAGATCGCTGGTATATTTCTGAGACGTACAAATGATACAAGATATAGCGCCAAGATACTCGATATTCTTGCGGCGTACGAGAAAGGTTGTTGTGTTTTAATGAGTCATTCACAACGAAACCTATTTCCATAATTAATCTCACATATTACTGTAATTTATTGTTAACTAATAGAATAATGTTTGCACTGGATCTTTGTTATTAAAAATGTAGCAAATAGTGTTGCCATTATAATAATAATATGTTATTAATTTTATTTATTACTAGAAAGACTGTTTACTGTGACACGGTTAGGGTAATTGTTTGTTTTTTTGTTATCAAATAAATAATGAATGGTTTTTTAATCATGTTTTTTTATTAACCACTTATTATGTTTTAAAGTAATCGTATAGTTAATAATTTAAGGGTTTGTTGAATACATTTTATTACAAACAGTATATAAATGAGTTGGTAGTGTATTCTTATGGATTATGGCTCTGGTGACCAGTTGTACAGCTTGATCAATAAATAAAATAATAATAAAATAGATATATAGCTTGATGATAGTATAAAATATGACATTTCCTACAGGAACTTCCAACTACAGGGTATGCTTAGTTCGGCTATTTGATTCGTGTGCCTACACATAAATAAAAGTGACTTGTATTTATAAAATACGGAAATTTTAAACACACTTTATCAAAAGCTCACGAAGTCGATTGATTAATAGACACTGAATATTTTATATTATCATCATCATCAGCTCATTGAATCTCCCCACCGAGAGGTACGAGCCTACCCGTACGCGGGTGTTTAGGCCTTAATCGTCCACGCGGGCCCAGTGCGGATTGGCCGACTACAGGCACAACCTTTGAATCTCTTCGCAGGCGTGCGCAGGTTTCCTCACGATGTTTCCTTCACCGTAAGAGCGTCGGGTAACGTACATATGATTTCGAAAATCGAAAACACATTGATACGTGGCCGGATTTGAACCTGCGTAACCTGCGTCCAGTAGGAACGCAACAGTTTATACCATTGAGCCACTGACGCTCTATATTATATTATTACCACTGTAAATTTACACATCATATGTACGGTATCACGTCGAGATGAAGAGACGCAATATTAAACATTGCCTCCAAACAAACAAAACAGCGCCTCCTACGATAAACGAACGAGGATAATCGAAGTAAAGCGCATTGGACTAGCGCGGTGTGATCTGGTTCAAAGATTAGCAATAATGAAAGGCCAAAAGTACCCTAGCCCATGCATGAAAAGATTGATAAATATGGAAGGGATCGCATCGCGTATAGCAGAATTGTAATGGGAAAATTCATCATATCATGTTTTTATATAGTTTATATTTATAATCATAACAAAAATAAGTGAAGCAAATTATTTGCAGGTTAGGTGACATACGCATAGATAATGGGATAATAATAAATAATAATGTTAGCGACAATAAAGTCCATAAATAGTAGTCAGTCCATAGTAATTAATGACATAACAGTCATATTAAATGAATTCATAAACTATTGTAGATCCTCTTTTTTAAGTGGTAACACGAAGCAGCTTCTACAATCTCTTCCATCATTTCCAGAAAAGTTGATTATTCAAATTATGTGTTTAACTTTGATTGTTCAACTCAGACGTTTGATGGTCATTTGGAAAATTTAGTAATAAAATTTACCCGGTGGTACACTCGGTACTGAGTCATCTTGGTAGGCACCACCGCAGTGCCAGATAAGAGCACTATATCTATAATATAATGTTTTTTATAGTTTAAGTAGAAATTTATTGTTGATAATATTTGTAAAACTAATTGTCCATTAAGAAAAGTGTCCTTCCCAAAATTGCAGCGCCCTTAATACAGGGTCTAAAATGTTTTGGTCCACCATACCACTGTACCTACATTTAAAGAGCAATAAAGAAATGAGTATTGAGATATCGTCCCGTGAAACAGAAGTGTTTTGCACTTCTGAATTTCGGAATGAGGGCACTAGCTAGTAAAATTACTGGGTATAACAGACCCAATATTTTGATGTTAGGTCCCTTACCAGTTTATTGTGTGACTGTTCTTCTTCATTACTGCTTTGTTATGGCCAGGCGTGTCACTTACCATCAGGTGAGCGAACAGACAGTCCCGATCACTTGCATACCTAAAAAAATACCAGGATCGAACAGAAAAAAAACATATGAAATATCTGTTTGTTTATTACGTGTTATTGTGAGTGCAGGGAAACCCATTAACAATACGATTGTTCCAAACGATAACTTCATTCTGGCGAATGATTGCTCCATTCAATTTCCTTCTAAGAGTACCAGAAACTCCATTGTCTCAAGGAGTGATGTTAGGTATCAGTAATTTGCATGCTGTGATGCATTTGGCAAACACAGTAATGGTCAGAGCTTTGATAAACAATCAGTATTTTAAAATAACTTAAATACGAAGTCAGCTTATTTCATGTGTGTTAAATAATTAATTATGTATTATTCGTAAGAAAATATATAATATTTTGAGTAATACTCAAAATAGGATTCTGTTTTCAATATTGGTTTGAAATATACTCGTATTATAAATAAAGAGTTTATTTTCTAAAGCTACAAAATGAGTGCATTGATTTTGCATAGGTTACAATTTAGTCGAGACAGAGGACGAATGGACGTAATATTTTTTAATATGTGTACTGGACGGTCATGATACTCATCTGATGGTGATAAGCATCGGGGCGGTAAATTCGAGTTTTCTTCTTAGTGAAAGTTTGTTTAGCCGTGAACAATTATTACCTAAGGGGTTAACCAAACCAAAATAATGGAAATATTTATAGTATTTACTTAATATCTGGTGGCGCCTGGTTAAATATGGGCTGCAATCATATATCAGTGTCTTTGCTGAAAGTTAAAAAAAAATAGATCCTTTTTCATGTAGGTACATTTTTATTGTGCGTTTAAAATTTTCGGTCAAATCTATTTCTCAAAGTACATTATTATTCTGTCATTATGCTTTAAAATTTGGATTGTTGATTTGATATGATTTCTTTGAAATACTGATACGTTAATAAGTTCTTTGGCACCTAATTATAATATTTTAACAAATATTTTATGTTTATTTCCTATCACTATATTATTAAGAGTAAGTTTTTATCTCTAATTCGAATTAATGGATTTAAATATTGAATATTTGAACGTAAAAATTATGTGGAATTACTATGTGGAACTAAAATATGTAAAGTTATTGAAATGTGAAGTGAATAGTACGGTAACAATTATTAATTTTATAATTACCATTTTAGTAAAAAAACCCTGTCTCTGTGTCTTAGGTAAATGTTTTGCTGAAGTCAGTGCTTCCAGACGTGACAAAGCTAGGTTTAAACTATGTGTTCAAAATTATGATGATGTTCGGGCAGCTGCCTACGTCGAAGACGCAACTAACCTTATTCATAAACAATAAATGTCATCGACAAGGTTTTAAAAATACTACCACTGGTTTGAACGCAATTTAAGATGTGCAAAAGGATATAACTTAGTTTTCATTTTAGGCAAGGCTCAACCAGATTTTATCTTGTGGCTTTAATGTATATGGTCATTCAACATATTTAAAGTGTTCCATTATCACCATAACATGAAATTACCTAAACAAAATAATGTTTGTAACGTTTTCTCTTTGCATATGTTCAGTAGGTAGGTACTTATGTTCAGTACATATGTTTAGTTGTTATTCCATGTAAATGCTTAATGTCCAAACATGTTGAATTTATTATTTTAGTATTGATTAATTAATATACATGTTTTAATTAATTAATAAACATATTTTTATCGCTGAAATGTGTCCAGCCTTGGATTACCCTGTACCGATTTTTGAATGACGATTGCCTTTTCCTACACTTGCAACTACTAATTACTAAGTGGAAGGTATAATTGCTGGGTTTTGCCAGGTGTCTTTCCGCAAAACATTAAAATCCTTAATAACATCTGTATTTCGGGTAGAGTACACTATAGTTAGTCAAATTATAAAAGCTCTACAGTTATAAGTTATGTTAATTCCATTTTTAAGTTATCAAGAATTGGTAATATGCCGAATTCGTATTACTAAATGGCAAATATTTCTATATCGTTATTTATAAAGCTCAAGTGAGTTGATAATCATTCAACAGCGTTTTAGTTTGTAAAAAAAACTAGAAGGCGTAAAACCACAAGCAAGGGTACTCTGTGTGCCATTTAAACTAGCGTTATGTGCATGTTACCCAACTACCTAATGTCACCATAAATGATGACAACAAGTGGAACATGCGGCTAAATAAAAATACTTGACGTTAATAGACATGAGAAATTCGTCCACGCCGTGACGTAATCATATCATACTTCTTACACTATACTAGTACATTTAAACACCGATGCGCTAACCACAATGCGTGGGAGCAGTAGGTTAATAATACTTTATTTAGATAATTTATAACGTCGGTATATTTTGTATATATATTTTACAATGCTATATAACATTTGTTCTCTTACCAAAAGTTATACATCTTTATTTTTTACCACAGCATTAACAATACCATGAAATTACCCATTAACATATTTTACTATCTGTTTGTGAATACTAGACGCATAAATGATAGTGATGGAATAATGTATTAAAACATAGACAACTAAAAGAAACCTAAATTTTGATTACACAAACTTTTGTCAAACGATACAGTTTTTTTCTGTTATGTTCTTGATATACTCAAGTTTCAATAAGATGTATACATTTTGTACGAGTAGTATGTATGCCATGCAGTAAAATTGGAAGCAAGCGCGAAAGGTATGAAAGAAGTACTGTGATTGTATGAAGGTGATTATATAACCGTCAACACTGCCCTGCACCCGTCTACTGAGACGATAGGGATTAATTAGGTCTCTTATCCTCTTGCACATTCCCCGCAATTTGACAGTTAGACCCGGAAATTTTACAACAGTGCCCTCATCCCGAAAAGTAGGAGTGTAAAAAACGACTTCTTATTTTACGGGACGATATTGGGAAATGCGGTGGTACCCACCTAAACGATTCGGTACCAAGTCTTCCACCCAGTCATGATGAGTGAATGGGAATATTTAAAAGTTTCACACGAGTTACACTTTTTATCTCGTCCTTCAAGCTATTTCAAAACTCACCTCATACAAAAAATATCCTCCTGATATTTAGTTATACTGTGTCTGGCGGTCCAGTGAAAGGAAACAGCATATAGTTAATTGCCTAGTATTATTTGTATCATTTGGATGCGCAACCAACGCACCTGCGGATACAGGGTGATTGGAACAACCAACATTTACAGCTTCTTTATGACTTCATATTTATTACGAGCAATTAACTAATTGCGGAACGCATATAATTGCATGTCTCAATTTAGTGCCAATATAAAAATTGTTATTTGAAATAGGCGGAATATATAAATAATAAGTTTATCACCGTTAACAGATCACTATTAAATGTGATAACTGCAGTTGCTAACCTGTAACGTAGATAAGTAAAGATAGCGCATATCAAAAACAACATATATTTTATTAAAAACCATGGCGGGCAGGTAAGTTTAGGTTTAGCAAGGATTATAAGAAGCACATTGAGTTAACACTATATTAACTTGCAAAAATGATATTTTTTTAAAGATACAACTAACTAAATAGTCATCAACAGCTTATTATACGTCCCCACCGAATCGCACGAGGCTACCCGTATAGGGTAGTAGTGGCGGGATTTGAACCTGCGCACCTGAACAAAAATGAGCCACCGGCGCTAACTAAATAGTATTAACTCAAAATGAGTTTGTGAGTTATATTTCACAATGAATACCGTATTTATGTAACAGTTCATGTGCTGTTAATTTACTAAAATAACGAATTTTCGTGATTTATCTCGAAATACGACGCAGAAGTGACGTTTCAAGATGTGCGGACAACAGGCAAGTGTCGTAATCCGCATCAATTGTTCATCCAAATAACTCAGAAGAATGAATGTTTTTACCAGATTGTAGAGAAAACTACAAATTGGCAAAAACATTCAACATTCATCTTTCCGAATATAGTAATGAGTCAAAAATGAACTTTCTTGATATAATACAGTATTGATTCCCATGTGCGTGCGCATTCATCTAGTTATATTATTTTAATCCAGTTATAGTTATATTTTTATACTTCCTTACTCACCTACCCTACCTTACAATACGGAATACAGTTTTACAGTATGAGTCCACCGCAAGTAAGAACATGCAATTGAGTCCCTCACACGTAGTTTTGTACTCGTATATCTAATTGTAGCAAATATCATGTGCTATCATTGCTCCAGTATCCATTGCGATGACCTATGAAGTGCAATGGTCGAGACGTCGGCTACTACACTAAGGGTTCTGGGTTCGAAATTGAATTCCAAACATTTCTGTGCATGAACATGTTTGTTTGTAATGGTCTGGGTGTTTATCTGTATGTATTTATAAATATATATTTTATCCGTTATTTAGTACCCATTTTACAGGCTAAATGCTTAGTTTGTGTGAATACCAGTGGATAATTATTTATTATTTTTAGTAAAAGTTACTTTCTTAAATTGAGGCTATGTCTGTAGATATTTATAATTTTTCACAACATCCTGTACGAAACCAGGATGTCGGACCGTTTGCGCATCGCACATACGAGTACGTAATGGTTATTTCTATCACTATATAACAAGTATAATTATACTAATACTATGATTAACAACAACTCAAAGTGAGTGTACAAATTGCAGGTCTATTTACTATTATTGGTTTATTTTAAAACGAAGTTGAGACCTACAACGTGCGCACTTATTATGGCATTTACGTTAATTCATTACATTACATTGGTATGTTTGTAGAAAATTTTAAATGTATTTAAAATGCGCGGAAGGTCTGTGCTCGCAGTGGAACTATAAAAACTGATTTATACCAATATTATAAAGCTAAAGTGTTTGTTTGTTTGAATGCGCCAATATCAGGAACTACTTGTTCGATTTGCAAAATTCTTTTAGTGTTAGACAGCTTATTTCTCAAGGAAGGTTAAGCTATATATCATCCCGCTAATAATTATAACAGACTTCAGCTGCGTACACTGCATAAACGGTTATAGTTTCGCAAAATACATGTTTGACATTATTGTTCCCCTTTAAAAGTTCTAATAAAAAACTGACAGTGTATATCTATCTTCCCTTTTTTGCTTACCAAATTTGTATGTGTTGCTTTAAATAATGGGTTGTGAAGATGCTTTCACAAAAATTATATTAATCCGTATCAAAGTCAATACGTTATTCATCACGACTATTTAATTTAAACCAAAGTTGTCATTTATATCATTTGATTTAAATGAATATCCTAGGAGATATTACAGTTTTAAGTCAACTATATAAACGAAGAAGCGGATTAAAATTAGCTTTAGCCCAGAGTAACTATTCCACGCGGACGAAGTCGCGCGCAAAAGCTAGTACCTACGTATATAAAGGGTTCTGAAATAATCTACTTAACAAAACTTATAGACGACTCACAGCTAAACTATGTCAAACAAAACAAATCGATAAGACTTGACGAAGTATTGGCGAAATTTATGTAATCAATTTTCGTTTTTAGGGTTCCATAGCCAAATGGCAAAAAAACGGAACCCTTATAGACTCGTCATGTCTGTCTGTCTGTCCGTCCGTATCTCACACCCTTTTATCTCCGAAACTATAAACACTACACTATTCAACCTTTGAGTAAGTATATGTATTCTGTGAACCGCTATTAGGTTATGACAAAAACTTGAAAAATAATTGATATATTTTGGGGTTCCCCATACATTGAACTGAAACTCAAAATTTTTTTTTCATCGTATCCCCGTGTGGGGTGGGTATCTACGTGTAGACCTTAAAAATGATATCAACGTTTCTAATAACATTTTTAATTAATTGAATAGTTTCCGCGAGAGACACTTCCAAAGTTGAAAAAAATTGCGTCCTCCCCTCTAATTTCTAAAGTATGGGGTTGATAAATCCAAAAAATATATGATGATTACCATAAAATCTAACAACGAAATTTATTTTGAACGATTTAAAGTAATTTTTATTTACTAAGGCACCTACTACAGAGGTGAATTAGTAAATAAAAATTACTTTATTTTATGTTACTTGCTGCTGCAGAATCCTCCACGGGCGAGTCCGACTCGCGCTTGGCCAATTTTTTATTATAGCTATGCTTCAAGGGTCTTTAGAAAGAATGGTAATGCTGCCTGTTTTAGGGTTATTAAAATTATTAAAGGAAATATACAATACATAAAATATTTATGAATGGAAACCATTCTTCTTGAATTAAAAAATTAAATTAAATATTTAAAAAACCCCCGACACAAGAACTTAAGTAATTTCCCTTTAAAAAGTTAAAAATAATAAAAGAAACTTAATGTTAAAGTACCTAAGAATCTATTAATAATTCTAAAAAAAAACGTCGCGTTGGGGGACTGCTCCTAATTATTGCTTTCTTATCTACGATATTTTTCATAAGATTTCATTTACCCAATACTTTTTGAAGGAATTTCATGAAAGTTTTTGAATTATTCTCTTAATTTTATTTTTATGTTCATCTCTGTTACTTAATTAGACGATTTGTATTTGAATTGTTTGTTTAAGAGCGGTCCCCCAACGCACGAAATCACTGCATGCGTTCGGGAGTTATGATGCCACAGACAGACACACAGACAGACAGATAGACACGTCAAACTTATAACATCCCTCTTTTTGCGTCGGGGGTTAAAATAGGTTTAGTAATGCTCAGACATTGACATATTGCATTCCGGCGCTTACTCAAGCAACGAGCTTGTACGATAATAATTAATATGTTTACGTACTTTTTTTGTAAAAAAAACAAATCATTTGGAAAAAACACAAAGATCAATATAAACAGTAATACAAACAAAAATTTTTGTTTTGCACGGAGATCAAGCTCGAATGATATGTACTCGCATTACGATACACAAACAAAACTACACAATGTTATGTTCTGATAATAAAAGTTATATAAAATAAAATACACAATAAATTTATACAGGGAACACTGATCTCGAAACCTTTTTAATGGATCTCAAATAAATTATATATTAGTTTTGTAATATCCTTAAAAATATTGTATGTTGCAGTTATCCCACGTCAGTTATAATAATTGCTATATCATAATTCTCGTAGAACAACGGATATCGGATGTATTTATGATATCACGTCATAAACTATGAGACGTGCACAAAAACTTGACTATATAAATTCAACGTAACATTGGCCAAAATATTACTCAAGACACGCGTTTATGATCTTAATAATTTCACAGCGTGGGAAGTATTCTGCGGTATTAAATAATAACTTGTTTACTTCGTTTATGACTTCCATCTTTAGCTCTATAACATATCTTGTTAAGTTATAACTGTTTACAGCATGCCATGTACACGACACAACATTTTGACTGTAGGAAAAATATTTTTATAAACAAACATTCGATATTTTTTTTATAAGCTGTACCGGTGACCTTGACTGCGTGAATATAAAATCTTACGGTACTCCTAGAAATCGGTCTAGACATACATATTATTTAATGATATATAGAATTTGTAAATGTTAGTGTCGGTAGAGTTAGGCTGTGTAGATTCAGAAGCTTGGCTCTACATGAGATGAGGAAGGATATCTTTTTCACAGGGTCAGAAGTAAGAGTCGAGAATTTCAGTCTATTCAATTGCAAAAAAGATTGCTTAGTTCTCCGGAGGGCATACGCAATTCTTCAAATCGTAACCATGCACTAAGTTTTCATTTTCCATTGATGCCATGTTGTGATAGTATTGAATCTTGATGTACTAGCTCCAATAATGCGGCAAAGCCTATAAATACAGCTTTCACAGGAAAAGGTGTTTCTCTGTTGGAATTACAACGGCATATTCCACGATTGCGTAACAAAATAGTGGATTCTAGGAAGTGCCTGTGATTGGATCACTTGGAGTGCGTAGCTTTAAGCGTAAAGGATTTACTTACTGATTGGTCAAGACTTGGTTCTGAAAAGGTAGTTTCGATACGAGTATCAACTATCTTACTCTTAAATAGCTATATACGTACTCCTTTTTCTAAGTTACATTGAAAAATGGTTAGTTATCTGTTTTTGATTTCTAAAATGAGGAAAGCAAAAAAAAAAGGGTTTTGAACACATAAATTTCTTTTAAGATGGAAGAAATTCTAACCACTTTCGTGAAATATTTAATTGCACAAAGTACCCATAGAAGAAACACCATAAACTACACGTGATATATATTACGCAAGTATTGACTGATTCCACAGCCTGTTTCCGGCAGGTCTAAACAAAGATGTCGAGATAAGTCATCAGAGAAAGAAAACGTTTTGAATTGAATCCGAGTAATTACACAATAAGAATAACTTAAGATTTATTATGAAGATATATAATCATAATGGCTGGTTGGTGTACAAGTCAAGACTGCGAAATGGACTTTAGAGGATGCCTGCTGTTAATTGTTGTAGTGTGTGATCTGTCTATCTATTCATTCCCTATTCGGTTTACGGGTACGTACCGGGTCGCTTCTTTCCCTCATCATCAGGCCTTATGCATTTTTTCATATAATGGAAGCAGCGCCGCTAGAGCGTCGGTGGCTCAATGGTGTGGACTGTCGCCCTCCTACCGGGAGGGCTGAGGTTTAAATCCCGCCACGTACCAATGTATCTTCGAATTTTCAAATTTTATATGTACGTTATCCGACGCTCTTACGGTGAAGGAAAACATCGTGAGGAAACCTTCATGCACGCCTGCGAAAAGATTCAAAGGTTGTGTGTGAAGTCGTCCAATCCACACTGGGCCCGCGTGGACGACTAAGGCCTAATCACCCTATACGGGTAGGCTCATACCCCTCAGTGGGGACGTTTAATGAGCTGATGATGAGATGGAAGCAGCGCCTATTCAGTGAGAGCAATGCCGCTCATGACTAGATTCTGGAACGACATTGACGTCCGCATTTATGGCAAGCAAATTGAGGGTCCGTTGGACTGTACATCGCGATTATTCCTTTTAGCCCCTAAGTCGAGGAACCAGGTATCATACCCTGGAGTTAAAAGTCTTCCCAGCAAAGCACTTAGGTAAGTTTTCGTAGGTTTGTCGTTTTTTTTGAGACTGAGAGCCACAGCAAAAAGTCAATTTAAAAAAGAAGACCTCACGTGCTGTTGTGGCATCCTGTTGCACGATCAATCAATTAGAACATTATGTAATATTCAATTATAATTAGTATGAGATTAAACAATAGACGCCTTATGTGCATTCTTGAAATAACATGTTACATTTCTATTATATCACACATAAGAATACCGTTACCAAATATAAAATTATATCAATGACCAGCACTTTCTATGTAACAATTCGGCAAACTTAATAGTCATGCATTATACACAGAAACAATAGGCGTCTCGCCCTGTTTTTTACTGAAAGAAAAATTCTATTATATCGATAACAATGTTTATAATATTATATTGATATCGCAACGGAATTCTGAAGATGCAACGATAGATACAACAGTGGTCAATGATATCGGAATGATTACGCAATTGCGATATTTCTAACAAGTTATGAGTAACGCCTCCGGCAAGATGGTCTAGTAGGATTTGCTCAAATCCTGTATAAGTGTAAGTAATAAAATGTTTTCTTTTTGTAATTAATTTGATTAATTACGTTTAAATTTGTTACATGTGTTTATATAACGTACTTACTTGATTTGGACGAGATTCACATAGCTACGAGTATCTGTGTTTTCTAAAATTGTTTTCCTATTTGAATTTTCTATTATAACGGAAACATATCATCATCATCAGCTTACATACGTCCTGTACCTGTAAAGAGTGTACAGGCCTTAGTCAAGGCCTGACACCCTTACAAGAGTAAGAGCGTCGAATATACGTACATATTTTTGTGCTTTATATTAATACAATAAGTTTTAATGGGGGATGTAACCCTCAATTGGATCTCTCCTATCATTATACCTATGTCACCCTAGACAACCTCATTTGCTCATGGTGCATCCCGCCATACAATTTTCAAGATTCTGGATACTCACCAACACACATTGAAGGGAATGACTATCTCTGCAGCGAGAAGATATGTACTAATGATGATGATATTTATATACTAGTTCTCTCTTTAACCTTTCGCAGTCCACTGCTGGACATAGGTCACCCCGATTGTGCGCCAGATTTCCCGGTCCTCCACTTTCCTCATCCAGCCTTCACCAGCGACCTTTCGCAAGTCGTCGGTCCATCGGGCCAGAGGGCGTCCTACGCTACGCTTGCAGTATGTCAGGTTTGTATCTTATATCAAAGTAAGAGAATATCTTTTTGCAATTAAGGTCAAAAATGTAGCTGTTATCGCAATACTGAAGCTTCCTGAACCTAATCAGACTTCATCACTCATGTCTCGACATGATCAGTTCGAATTAAAATAAACACCCATTACGGGGCTACTCTTGCATCCGAGTGCTCGTAAACACGCATTAAGCAGATAACCAATACAGACATTAATTACTTACAACGATGAGAGCGAGGCTTCTGACAAGTACAAATATACTCCAAATACTTAAATTGGGAACTGCTTAAGGCGAAGTAATTATTATTTACGCAATCAAAGCTTTTAGATATTTTTTTCTCACTGTATAATTTGTATAATCTGTCAAGTTACAACTAATCGTTGTTAGATTTCAAATTGACGTTCTTATCGACCTATTTGGTATTGCGGTTGAGAGGTCGGTTACAACCCTCAAGGGTTCCGGGTTCGATCCCGGCAGAACAAACATTTGTGTGCATGAACATATCTGTTTGTAAAGGTCTGGGTGTTTTTTATGTATGGTAGGAAAAAAATATTTAAGTATATTTATCCGTTGTTTAGTACCCATAATACAGGCTTCAAGCTTAACTTGGGGCTAGATGGCGCTGTGTGAATGTCAGTGGATATTTATTTATTACTCTGGAGGGCACGTTAAGCTTTTGATCGTGCTTAACTTGCCTAGCTTTAGGTAATCCTAAGGATGGGAGTCGTTGACACTAACCACTCCGCATTGTGCCAGCTTGTTGGGTTACGGTTCAATCTCACCGTAGCCTTGCTAGGTGAGATTTTTACGCACTGTTCAAACCAAATTAAATGCTGATTGCTTCATTCCAGGACATGGGCACCGCATAGGCAGTAAATCGAAAAAGCAATTACTTACCAAATCATTCATTATGGTGATCAAAATTTCTGGGTTTGGATTTTAATTTAATGTTATACATCCTATATTATTAATATTTAATATTACTGCTTTAAGTATATTGAATACATTATTACCAGATACATGTAAATGAGCTACTAACATAACATAAAACTATCGCTTAGCCAATTAACTGAGATCCTTTGGTACTTATTTATGGCCCGCTTCTTTACACATATAATAAATACCTAAAAAACTTGATAGTTGATATCTTAATAAGGCTTCGTAACAATAGTTTTCAAATAAAATCACCTTAACGACACATGCGTGAACAATTAATTTAGGTGTTTCAAATGCCCCATTGCCGCTCCGTCGATTATACGAAAGCATCGGCCGATCGTTTAACGTGATTGCTTTCCCGGTAATAAGTGATAGCACAGTGTTCATATAATTAGCATCACGTTGTTAAGATTCTTACTTATGTAACATGAGAACTTCTTAGTTTTGTAACTTTTAAGAAACAAGGTTATTTGTGGTTGAAGATCTACTTTTACTTGCATACGATAGTTTCAATTTTTATATTTATGAATATTAAAAAAAACGAACTCAGGATATTGCAGATGGCTACGCTTGGATATCTATCTACTCTACAAACAAGTTGCACTGATCCTTAAATTAAATCATGAGTTTTTAGTCCAGTAACTTCTGCAGTAACCACAATATATATCGGAGGAACTCCGAATTTCAACCTCACCACTAGGTTGATTGGAAGTATTCCACAGTTCAATTCTGTGCTTATTTTCTGCAACGCACAACAAACTTTGGAATGAGCCTCCACTGGAAATATTTTGAAAGCAATATATTAATAATAGCGTCCTCTTAAAACCCCTATTTGGGACCTCTGTTCATGAACATATTAACGGGAGACGTTGTCATTTTCCATCAGGTGAATCGTATGCTCATTTGCCTTCTGTTCAATAAAAAAAAAAGATCGTCCGCATGCGTACTTTTAGAGAAATAGGTGAGTCATCCTCACCTATATCATACGCCGTTACAATCATGTTGTTGTGAAGTGAAATTCGGGTTGAATGTGTGTCTTAATAGAGATACTTAACGTCTTCACGTAAAAAGTTAGCAACTGCGCTGAGTTCTATTTTTCTTATTAACTGCTACAAGAAACAAAGAATGAAAACATGCTTACGCCACGTAAATAGTGTATCTAAATATAAATTTATATATACAAAACTTATTACGTGGCAAATGCATGTTTTTATTTCTAAGCCAATACCAATTAATAAATATACAAAATACAATCGCAAAATTAGTGTTCTGTACAAAAGCTTTGATTTAATTGATAATTAATAATTGTACTCGGCAGTTGTAAGAGATGTATGAAAAGAACAACAGCTTTTTAAACTGTGTTTGGCACTGTTTATAGACCAATGAAAACAAAACCATTGGTTCGTACGCTAACTAGCTAAACCAATGGAAGCATAAATTGCAAGGGAGCGCGACGGTGTACCTCGGTCCACTTACTTAGAAAGCACTACAGTGAAACTACGATTGGTTGCAGTTCACTTGCACTTTATTGTACTAATGGGAGCTTTATTTTGAATACCAGTTGATCAAATACTCGTTCGTCAAGGCGCTCTCGAAATTGCCAGATTTAAGGCATATACTCGAACCTATATAATTGAATGTCTTAGAAGAAACCTTAAAGATATCCGACTTTACGCACAGCCTTTGAACGTCATCGTAGACGTTTGCAGGTTTCTTCACGATATTTTCCTCCACCATAAGAGCGTCGGATAAACGTTATTTTAATTTTAAAAATCTCGGGATTTCAACCTGCACCCTCAGATAGGAAAATAACAGTCCATACCAAGGAGCCACCGACGCTGTACATATACATATGTAAAATATGCTCGAAGAGCGAATTAACACGGAAAACGGTTTCAAATACTTTTAAACTGAGTACGCAAAATGATTCAGAGAATTGGTCACCTTAAAACACGAAAACATATAAGAGCATTACGTTGGTAACGGCAGATTAC
>PQWD01009767.1:0-87966 GCA_019425675.1 Leucinodes orbonalis | reverse complement strand
GTTGAAATGGCAGTGGGCAGGGCACATAGTGCAAAGAACCGATGGCCGATGGGGCGGAAAGGTTCTCGAGCGGCGTCCACGTAACGGAAAACGGAGCGTAGGCTGAGCCCCGACCAGATGGACGGATGACCTGGTTAGGGTGGCGGGTAGCAGATGGATGTCAACTGCTAGGGATCGGCCCGCGTGGAAATCATTAGGGGAGGTCTTCGTTCAGCAGTGGATATTTTAGGCTGTAATGATGAATTATGTACTAACTACTCGGGGAACCGGGGTCGAACCCGGAACCCTTGGTGTAGAGCCGAACGTCTCAACCATTACACCAAATAGGTCGTCGATACCGAGGACAACTGGTAAAGCATTTATCAGTTTACCTGAAGGTGATTCAGATAGATGATTAGGCATGAATACAGAACCATAAAAAACAATTGGCGCGACGGCTATGATTGTTGTACGTGATTTCATCTTAGCATAAGATTAAGTGTGTTGCGAATATTTCTGGTTATTTTTTCGTAAGTCATAATATTATCCAGTGCTAAGAGTTCAAAGAAGGTCTTTAACCTTTTTTTTACACCTAGGCCCTGTGGCGGTAATCAAATAGTGTTAAATGTTGTGATTTTGGCGTAACGGCGATTGTTGTACGTGATTTCAATAGAAGCCGCCGGCGCGTGTATCATCACCATGTACTTCGAAAAAAGCGGCAAAGAAGTCAGTACGATACCTTTGATGCCGCATTATCAAAATGCCGATGGTTAAAATAAAACTATGCGTGTACTCTGTTTTATTTTAATGGATATTGTTTTATTCGCTTTGTATTATTTTTATATAGTTTATGGTCGAAATGCGCATAGGTCCAGATTTTCATATTCTTTGATACAGTTTTTGCGTCTCATAGAATTCCTAAGTGTACATATACACTGAACTGTTATACTAACTACTCCGTGAAATATCGCTAAGTCCTAGCTGCAAGACGCAAGAGTCTTACCGGATTAGTCTTGTTCTTGCTCAAATCTTGCACGGTCTTGGTCTTGCTAAAAATACGCGGTCTGGTTCTTGGTCTTGCAAAAATGCAAGAACAAGACCAAGACTGAATTTAGGCAACAATAATGGTAAACTAAGTTTTTATAATAAAGGGTCATTGATTTTGATTTTTAGAAATAGACTATTATGCAATACTATTGACATATTTTTTTAATATTTCACCATATTCTTTAAACACATTAACGAAGAGCAGAGTGATAGGGTAGAGGTTGTAGATTAATTATTACCTACCATCCATCTATCAAGTTTAAAAAATTATTTAAAAAAATCGAACAACTATTAAATTATCAAGAAGTTACTACACTTTGACATAGCTTCGTCTCGATTCAGTTACCCAAGGCTAAATGATCGTTAGCATATTTTATTTCACAAAACTAAAATGTTACAAGCAGATTTATTTTACAATTGGCACAGATTACAATTAATTGAAAAGAGTGCTAAATTAAATTACTTTAGTTCGTACTTTATAAACACGAAAGAGGATAATTCCCAACGCAAGTGAAAGCACTCCAAAACAACAATTGGATTTAAACAAAAGTCGGCTAATAAGAGTAACAGAACTTCAGTAATTTTACTTTTACTAGACATCCGTGATACAGAGTTCGATTTTTAGTGAACCTTATTACCAAATCGTAAAGATTAACTTTTTGGTAAATGTGGTTGGTCAAAGCTGACAGAAAGATTGGTTGGATCAGATGCTGTTGGTAATAACATCGTAACGTCAACGCCTTTGGCTTGATGTGTGAGTAGGGTAACCATGCTAATCCCAAAAGGTTATCAAAATAACAATTTCAATAGGTATTTTCATATTGTGTACGGGTTAAATTTTTCTTTGGAATCTATATGAAAAGAGTATATTGTGTTTTAAAAGGCAAACATCATATCCGTTTTCATTCACGATGGCCACTTTTCATCAGATGACTCTTTTCAAGATAGCAACATAGGGCTGGTTTATCGGGTAAACTTAAAAAAAAAAATTTTATATTTCATCTAATATATGTTCTTTCATAATGTCTATTGGATTACTTTTATGAAATATGTATACCAAATAGCTATGGTGAACATTTTTCATAATTTTATTTCAGTTTCTTTAATTGCCACCACTACACTTATATTGCCCACAACATACTCGTAAAGATAATCAATATGAACATAATGATTTATCTCTCTTTATAGTTTTATCTCCGTTTAGGATAATAACAGTCAGAACAATGCTTCAAGGTTTTGTTTTATATATAGGATTATTACAAACATGTAAAACAATATAGGCCAGGGTGGAGTGCGATCGCGATGAGAGGATTCCGTGTCAGTTACAATTGTGCCTGGGAATCGATTGCTTGTTAGCAGTTAACTTTTTTTATATTGCTTCGGCTGCTGTAACGTTGCTACCTCCCACTGTCTGTCCTATCTTCCTCTATGTCTGCTCCGCGAATTTTGAGACCGTTCCTGGAAATCCTAAATTCTAGTGTGTTTTTAGCCACTCTACATGCTAGCATCCGAACATTCCTAAGCCGATTTAGTTCTTTTTATTTACTTACATAACTTATCTCGTGAATCTGCTCATGCAAGTAGATTTGCGATAGTGGTAGGCGAGGCCTTAAGATTAACCTTTCAATGGAGATTAGTTTATCATGTTCACTATTCAATAATAATTTAGTTAATTTTGATCAAGTTGAAAATGTTTCCAGTTACACCTGTTAAATAATAATCACTTTGACTTTGTAGAAAATATATCTAAAGTAAATATATTCTTAGCATAGCAAATATATATTCACACTATAGCTCTTTGATTTACCGATTTATAGTATTCGGTATATAAAAAAGGGGCACAAGTAAGTAGTGTAAATACAAAATATCCCTATTTAACATCTTAACGCTACTGGTTCGCACTGCAATTTTTAGCATAGGGTTTACTATACGAATAGGATACGCATATAATATAGAAGCTAAATATTGTTTTGTCACAGCTGAGAACCTGTTTTGTTATTCGCTAACGTATGAAGAAGGTTATCAAACTGACACGGAGATGATGTGGAGGATAGCACTTGAATGTTTGATCTGGTCATAACGACTCTTGACGTTGCTTCACCAATAAATATTTAGTATTCATACCAAATTAGATGAAGCGCACGCGTGGGCTTGGAATTCGAAGAGCCTCTTGATGACACTTCACCCCGATTCTCAGCCTTTGCCAATTATTTTAGAACACGTTTGCTATATTTTGATATGCTAAACACATTTCGATAGGTTGAAGATAATCCATTCGAATGTAAAATAGTTTCATTTTTGCTAAGAAATGTGACACTTATCGCAAAACATCATATATTGTACCTACATAATGATATATAATTCTGTATAATTGTTTTTAACCTTTACCGACAATGACGCTTTAAGGCGCCAGACACAATAGGTTTTCTATTGTGTCTGGATTCCCGGCGTTCATTGGGTTAGTAAATTAATTGTCATGTTTTTAAAAGACAGTATTATCATTTATATTTCTATAATTAGTTACCTGTGTAACCATAGTCAAAACATTTATGTTAAGAGGTACATACATTATGAATGATCAATCATTCATTAATCTAACAATACACGAGTTAATAAATAAAAGTTTGAACGTATATAGTAATGGATAAATTATGCAAATTGGCAAAAGTAATTTTGTTATCAAGCATATTTTGAATGTTGCTCTGCTAAACTATGATTAATAGATAATTTCCGCTTTTTATATACTTTTAGTTTTGTTCAACAAGATTTGTCTCCGCGATCTAGTGGCCACGTCGAGTTTAAGCTCGCTACTTGATTTAAGGATCTTGGGTTTCATCCCACGGAGAGACAGGAACGTTAATGTCAAATAATGCGATATTTTCCAGTTAGGATGCTATGGGTTACATTTTCAAATCGCCTGAAAATAAAATTAATTCCGTCTCTCATAAAAGGAACTCTGTCTCTAGGATTCATCTGATTGTTCGTTAACTTGACAACCTATTCTCTATCTTTAAGAAGCAAGATATACAACAGTAAACTAGACTAGGTAGCCAAGGATCTCCAAAACCAAAGGATTCGGAGTAACCCTTAAATCTTCTGCCGCTTATCAGTGGGAAAAAACTTAACATTTTATCACACTCTTAGCATACATAAAATTAAATTAAAAGGTGGGATGAATCAAGATGTTGTATTTTGACCTACTAAGCGCACTATTTACAACGATAATAGTAGTTATAACTAATGTTGAGTCACAACCATCGCATTTAGTGTTTAATACCAAAAATGATATCCATTTATAGGCAATAAGTCAGACGAAGGAATTTCGTTTGAAGTAACAAATTATACGATCAAAAAAATTATAGCAGACGTTCATAATACCCTGTCATTAGAATGAAATCGATGGATTTGGATGTCGTAACTTACAAAAATATACTGAACCAATTATCTTATTCTCAGGCGCGGTATAATAACCGTTATTTTTGCGCAAAACCTTTTGTAGCTCTTTAGTGAACTCGATCCGCTTCGAACTTATCCCGCGGGATGAGCGTATTTTTTGTATTGGTAAACTGATCCCACTATAAAAGAAGAAGTAATTACCATAGACGGAATACATAGTTTTGATTTCCATTTGCGCTGAGTAGTTTCAAGTTGGAATATCACTGAAAATGGTGGTAAAATAGTTTTTAGGGGCTCAAACCCACTATCAGTTATGCTCCATCATGCCTACCCAACACTCACCAGGGTGGGATGATGATTACAGGTACTTTAAATTCAATTAATATTGAATCAAAACTAATATAACAGATTCAATCGCGTATTGTTAAAAACTTAAAACTTTATTGTAATAATATTTTTTTCTATCTTCTGATGATCGATGACATTTCACTTATCGTGGTTATGGGAAATAATAAAACTTGTGAATGAACAACAAAACAAAAAAAAATCACTTACAAGATAAACAAAAATAATTCAAATATATACATATTTACAAAAAGCCTAAAAATGAAAATGATGAAATGGGAAATTGATTTGTATTAGTATTAAAAATAAAGGTAATAAGATGTAAGAAGATTGATGCACAACATATTCATGTTAATCTAAGAATGTAATGTTGTTGGCGATTAAGTAATATTATTTCATTATAATGTCAGTGTATTCATAAAATGTTTTATACACATCATGGTTAAGAGGAGATTTGGCGCTAACCCACTAAAAGAGCCTAATAGTTTGGTGGTGGTACTAGGGTAGCAACCGACATCAACGGCTTGTTAGTTTCAGTAACGGATATCAAGTTAAACACAAGAGAGTCCAATAAGATCAAAGGCTTAAAATGCCTTCTAAAACACAATGGGATCCGACCATATTAATTTTTCGCTCACCCATCCGACAAATTATTGTCAACCGAAACAGTAAACGCCATCGAGTGAGCTCTATAAAATAGTATTTTGAAATAAAAATACTCCTATCTCTACAATTCACTTTAGAAGTAAATGTTATAAAAAAAAATTAATAGCCATGCAATTTCGAAACTTATCGTACCTCGAACATTGAATTAAATATCACAGCCGAAAACTGCATTGTAACGTGATATTACCCTGTCATATCACATCATCAACACAATTCTATTGTTTAAAATATGCGGATGGACTTTACGGTCTCCGCGTCTGTTGATAGAAAACTTACACATTTACTGGCAGGTTAGACAAATCTTTTGCGCTCAATTAAGACGATAAGGATTTTTTATATAAACAAGGAATCTGGAATGCGGCCCAATATGATGAAGAGAATGCTGCATTGATGACAAATGATTTATATTTGAATCACGTAATGGACTCCATAATGTGCTTTTTATTAAAATTTACGTGAAAAATTAAAGATACCAATTGTGTTATGTCTTTAACTAAAACAACAAAACGCGAAAGACCACTGCATCCGAAATTACGTTAAAATGGTCAAGATTACCAAATTTAAATCGAACAGATCAGGTTGCGTTACATTTGTTTCACATATACTCTCACAGTCATCACATAGGTCTCATCGCTAAGGAACAGTGATACCACTATCACTCGTCGATATGTAGACTAGTATTTAACAACAAACAGCTGATACGCGCGACCACTCTCACGCCGGCAATACGGCTGAACGCATTTGCGCTAAACGCGGACATTTAAAAAGTTTGTTCCATATTCTTTTTTTAAGTTTTGTGACAGTCTTTAAATTTTAAAACTTAACATCCGCTTGATTTTTTGCAACCTTTGAATCTTATTTTGGTTTAATTTTTTAACAAAATTCCTAGAATGGATGATCTTGTCTAAATTTTTAAGTTATATTTCCTTTAATGAATTGTGTTGATTTTTCTTTAATTTCTGCGAAAAGCAAAGCTTAACAAAAGAGAAATTTGGTTTCGAAATGTCAATTTTCCCGCGCGAAAAGTTACGCATTGTCGCGATCGCTCAATTATTGCGTGTAATCATTGGTGTAGTAAGTGATTTTCTTTTTAACCCGTGATTTGTTCAAATTGTAGGATTTCCTTTGGCCGCTTGGACAGTTGGCGTTCGCAAGACCGGATATGTGGACAGAGAGGCGTCGTGTCAAGATGCGGTGATACTGTTTGCGGTATTGGTGTTAATCGTGGTTACTGCGTATAGACAATAAGTGCTAGTTGATGGTGTGATAAGACTTTTTGTTGGACATAGTGCGTAAAGTCAAAATGCTCGTGTTTAAGGTGAGTGCGATTTTACATATAAAACATTTTTTTATAAATCAAAATACAAAGAAAAGATGAATATTAAAATAAGGATATTGATACGGATTATTATGAATTAACTTGCATTATTATTATTGGATGCATTTTGTATATTTTGTGTGAAGAGGACCATTTTCATCATTCCAGCCAAATAAGTTCACTGTCGAACGAAGGCCTCCCCTAATGATTTCCACGTGGGCCGATCCCTAGCAGTTGACATCCATTTGCTAACCGTCACCTTAACCAGGTCATCTGTCTATCTGGTTAGGGGTCAGTCTACGCTTCGTTTGCCGTTGACACCACTCGAGAACCCTTCCGCCCCATCGGCCATCAGTTCTGCCCACTGCCACTTGCTTATCCTTTGGGCTATGATGATCACCCTACTTCTTCTACGGATATCCTCGTTTCACATTTTATCATGTACTTCTCTATATCTAAGATAGCTCTCTCTATAGCACGCAGAGCAACCTTGAGCCTATTTAAGAGGCCCTTAGTGAGAGCCACGTTTCGCTTCCGTATGTCATAACTGGCAACACACACTGGTCAAATACCTTCGTCTTAAGACACTGGTATTTTGGAGAAAAGATCTGCCTTAGATGTAAAGTGTCTTATACCCAGTAACTTCACTAGTTACAGTGCTCTCTTCCCGGAACACAGAAGTGTACGTATTCACATTCGTATTCTATGGGAAGATATCTGACATAGCAATTGATATCTACTTAGACGATTAAGTATCCAGCCTACAGCCTAGTCATGTGTCAGGATCTCAAAGTACCTACCGATGATACATGAGAATAACAAACCCGAAATACACACTGGACTTGTGAGATTGTTTCTGGCTGGATCCTCTTATTTGTTGCAGAAGGCCTTGTAAATTTCCTTTTGTATAAAATAATTTGTGTAGTTTTTTCTGATTGACTGTTGGCCGCAGATGGCTTTTACAGCTTCACCGGGCAAGTGGCGGGCGAAAAATCGAGAGCGCCTTAAACATACACAACGAGCCTTATGTGTTAACGAGGGTGTAAGCTTAACGCGAAATGATAGAAGTGGGACTCAAACCTCGGCTGTAGGCGTTGCGGGAAGGGCTAGGTAACCTAAAGGTTAGGTTTTGGGAGATAAGAGGCCCATTAATACGCTGTAAACGCGAATAAGGACTGCTAGAAATATAGGGATATAGGGAAAGATAGGGAAGGGTGAAGGGACGGAACTTCAGCCATCGATTTGAAAAAATATCATTGCTAGATTTATTTACTTAATTTAGAGATCTTTCAGTATTATCCCAAAAAGCCTAGCATAGAAAGCTAACTGACTGAACATCCTTACGTCATAAGGTAGATTCCTTCATTAGGATTACTGGTCTCTTAAGAGCGATAGTTGTTACTTATTATTACTTACTATCCTAAGGAAGGGATCGATTGCTAGCTGCTTTTGTAAATCAGCATTTATAGTGGAGTGGAGAGTGGATAAGTGCTTCGCAACAGGGCTTTAATAATTATCAAAGTAGTAATAAAGCTTATAATGGCCCATCTATTTGAGTGCTTTACTGAAGCATATGAAAGTCAATTAATAGGAATAAGGATGTATCAGTGTAACCTCTTAAACGTAACTGACAGCTATAAAACAGTGTGCTTGTGTTATGTGTAACTGTTAACAAGAGGCGAATAATTATAATGCGCCAATGATTCCTTTATTTCAATGAAGATTTTGTCAATAAATAATATATCACAGAATTATCCATAAAACATTCCTACGTATCCCTATTTGTAAAGAGTTTGTTCCATGAATGGTTCACCCACAAAATTTTTCACCTATTATCGTTTAACCCAAATAACGTTTCAAATAGTTAAAAAGTTTTTATTTCTTAAACGATATTTAAATAAACAACAAGGCTGACAAGTAAAGGTTTTATGATACGACTTAAGTAATTTTAAAGGTTCACGTTATAGCGCTGTTTCTTAAACCTTGCGTTAGTTAGCCGCGTTTTTATAGATAGCATTGTCTGATTCTTTTAATATGACATACTCCTTTACTGACACAGATGCTGTTATTTCCTTATACGTTTTACTGTGTGATTACGGCCTGGAAAGCGGCCATTGCGTGCAATGTCAACACCATACAATAAGAAGTTATTGTATTACATGTGATGGTCATTATGTAAACTAGTTTATTTTTTGAGTTTTTAGTGAAGAATTATGCTAAAACTGTGTGTTCATTATAGTTGGTAGACTTGTGATCACAATGTCTTCATCATTATAAAGACAAATATTTTATCTGATGGAATTTATTTATATCATTTGCAAATGATAGATGTTATCGACAGAGAGTACTCACTTTATACGATACGTCGTGAATCTCAAATCCACGAACACATAGCCAAATCCATCCCATTTTCGTCAGTAGAATGACTCAGAGTGTAGGATAGGTACCAATTATCCGTCTCTCTAACTCACGACACACTAACATGGCCCGGCGACTGACCAATACCTGCAGAGGAAGAAGACGAGCAGTTCGTAGAGGATGCCGATTAGTCAATAGCATTTCTCACGATATTAAAATTCATCTTTGCGCAGGTACATCGGTGAGCTTTAAAAGTTGTGTATTACTGCACCATCTTAAGAGAGAGGTTGTGACCAACAGCCTAACATGCCTGAGGAGGAATCAAAGATAACAAAATTACACATATCATCCTCATCAGCCTATAACGGCTTACTGCAGACCACAGGCCTTCCCTCACAACATTGCTAAAGGCAGTTTATGTCGTAATAAAATGCTAATACGGATTGGTATAATACACTCACACAAACATGTAAAAATGTATGTCAAAATCAATTTGCATCCCGACATTGTATCCGGTACAATGTATACGGTAACATCACATTGTTTTTCAATTCCGCTACCGTGTTCGAAAAATCACAGTTATTACATTTCTGTGTGAAATTATAGAAACTTGCCAATTGACCGTATAGTTTTTTGCAAGTCGCAATCTAAGGCATTAAGATAAATTGCACAAGCATTACAAACATAAGGACATTAACAGCGGGAGAGCATAGTTAGCGAGAGTAGACGGAGCCTAATGTTTCCTGTTGCCATATTACTGCTAATAAAGCCCCAGACTATGACAATTTGAAAATACCAATTTTAGAAACACTATTGATGACCTATTGGTGTAGCGGTTGAGACGTTGATTACTACACCAAGGGTTCCGGGTTCGATCCCTGGGCAGTACAAACATTTGTGTGCAAGAACATGTTTGTTTGTAATGGTCTGGGGGTTTTCTATACAAAAAAAATATATAAGTATATTTATCTATTGTTTAGTACCCATAATACAGGCTTCACGCTTAGCTTGGGATAAGATGGGGACGTGTGAATGTCAGTGGATATTTATCTATTTATTATTTACTAGCAATAAATCAATCAAGAGAGCGGCTCGAACCGTCGAAGACACAGATCTTACAGGACCCTTTAAGTTTGCGTACACATGTGGCATCTCTTTGCATTCTCTACCGCTTGTATCACGGGGAGTGTTCCGATTAGTTGCTCGGGCTTGTTCCTGTGGCTGAGCTCCATCACCGTACACCTCGGAGGCACTCCAAATCTTATCTTCACCACCTAGATGATTGGTAGCTTCTTCTTCACAGTTCGATTCATCATTTTCTGCCACATACGACAAAACTGTGGAATGAACTTCCACTGTATACTTTTCCGGAGCGATACGACCTGGCGTCCTTCAAACTTAAAATAACAATAAATTTACTAGATCCACAATCACGAAGAAACGTCAACCTAAAATTAAATTAAAATTAAATTAAAAATTTAAAAACCCCCGACACAAGAACTTAAGTAATTTCCCTTTAAAAAGTAAAAAATAATAAAAGAAAACTTAATGTTAAAGTACCTAAGAATCTATTGATAATTCTAAAAAAAAAACCGTCGCGTTGGGGGACCGCTCCTAATTATTTCTTTCTTATCTACGATATTTTTCATAAGATGGTTACCTCTTTAGGCTTTTACGTTCTTTTATTAGTCACGTTGCATTAATTATACCTACTCTCAAAAGTACACACTACGGCATGAGCTGAGGGTCCATTTGACTGATAATATACTTATTACACAATAATAAAATCAGTTTTACAATTGTTATTTAGTAACAATGAGTGTTTGTTTGTTTATTCACTTTCCGATTAATGATGTCATTTCTATAATGTTAACTTAGGTATGTGTCTGTTTTTATTTCTTGGCACTGTGTAGTATTTTCATTTGTTAATAAAAAAAAAACTATTTTTATTTTGGAGCACGGGGGGCACGATATAGAAATATTCGGTCATCCACCCCATTGGGCATGATCGACCAATGTGATAGTTTGTTGACTTGCGGAATCGTCAATTAAACTCGTTAGCCGAACGCGTAAGTCCATTAGACAGTTGACTCGCTAACACTAATTGAATAATCCTTTCACCACGATTCGGTTTTGGAAAAAGACGACTATGTAATCATAATTTATTTAACAAATGACTATTCTAAGCGTAAAAATAATGATAATTCATTAAAAAAGATACGTATCTTAAAATAATGGCTTTTTATTTTGCATGATATAATACTGTTGTTACGTAATACGTTATTGGATTTAATGTTTGAGTAATATTTTTTTATTTTTTGAAGAAAGTAGGCACTTCGATAATAACATATGGACACTCCGTCATTATCAAGATTCTAAAACGGCGCATTGCAAGTAGGTACCTCGTAAATTAGTTAAATTGATGGTGCCCACACAATTCCAATCGACAAATTTTTGCCTTAATTATAGCTTTCGCTATTGCACGCATTGACCGCGTAGAGTAACTGAAACAGATATAGATGAAGATATTAAACAAATAGTTATTGTTTTTTAAGAAAAGTGTTATGCAAATATTTAGTATGCGGAGTAACCGAATATTGTGGCCTCCCTAATTTATGAAAGTATTAGTATATAAAAAATGTTACCTTCAAACAAATCACTTTTATATCAAATTATGACAACGAGATATTACAAAGCGTTAATTTCCAGAACATGGATCTTTAAAATGGTATACTTATAATATGATGTTTCAATATTGAACGGCGTAATATTTGCGAAATGTAATGGGTTGTTAAGTATCTATCTATTCAACCTATCGCAGTCCACTGCTGGACATAGGTCTCCCCCATTTTACGCCAGATATCCCGGTCCTCCGCTTTTTCATCCAGCCTCCACCAGCGACCTTTCGCAAGTCGTCGGTCTATCGGGCTGGAGGGCGTCCTACGCTACGCTTGCTAAGTATATCTATGGTATAACGGTACCAACCATTTGTGAAATGCAAATGTGTAAAATACTGCATCAAAACTAAATAACGAGATTGTTGTGAAACGGATTGTCTTTTGTTTTTAAATTTCACATCGCACACGTCCGCCGAATAATCAAGTGAAGTGAGGCTCCTTTCATTTTCGTAAACAGCATGTTATGAACCTATTTAGTATGGCCCGTCATCGAAATTACAACATTGTTGCATTGTTACCTAATAACTCCCTAGGTAACTGACCCTGTGGTTTTGTAGACTAGCTTTTATGGGTGTGGGTTTATACCTACACCCATAAAAGCTAGTCTACAAATAATAATTTTGGGATTATTCCCAAAATGATATATAGTAAAAGTCCTCTTACTCGCATCTCTCTGTTTTGAGGTAACAAGTAATTCTTAAATTATACAAAAGAGGTGTTTATTATTTAAATTAAAACGTCAGCATCACCATCAGACTATAACGTCCTACTAAAGACTACAGGGTTTTACACTTTGCGTAGTTATGGGGTATTGTAGATAATACGAGTTGGTGGAAATTTGTAGACGGGACCGATGGCTCAACGTCCCCTATGAAGTAAAATTCATCTTTGTTTTGATTTCAGCATCAGCCTGCAATGCCTGCTAGCCTGATAATGATATGGACCAAACCAAATTGAAAAAAACTCAAAGTGACTTTAACTTTACATTCTCTCCGTTCGGGTTCAAACCCACGACCCCCTGATTTCGCAGCGATCTCCATTCGAATTTTAGGCCACTAGACCACGAAACCAGTTAAACTAAATAAATATGACACAAATCAAGTGTCATATTTATATATATATATATATAGAAAATATAGGGATACACATGTGATCCTAACAATGCTGATGAATGAATGATTAATTAAGTCTCCAGCGAGCCAGTTCACTGGCTATCCCATCGACATATATATTTATCCACCCTTCGTCCTGGAACACATACCTAGAAAGATTATATTTGCCATCTGCAACTAATCTCGTTTGCCACTGAAATAACTTGCCTTATATATAAGTGAACATTTCTTATTAAGAACACCGTTGATACGATTAAGCAAATGTAACCGCGCATACTATAGTATGAAAGTATAAGAATCTAACCACATGATTTACTAGTAAAAGTGAGCACTCCCGTTGCAAAGTGTATGCGACCGGTTTTGTAATGGGCTCGTCTATTTTTTGCCGCTCACCAGCTGCGGTGACTGGCCTCTTACGCCTAATAGGGCGCCGAGTCCACGAGCAATCGCTATCCACCATACTAACCTGTCCGCTTTTACTTTCAGATCGCACCAGTTTTACTCCTCGTCCTTGCTGTGGGAGCGGACAAGAAAATTGAACTGCAAGACATCGAGGAAGACAATCTGAAGAGCGAAAAAGAAAAGGACTTGGACAAACCGGATTCTAGATCGGAAACAACACAAGGATTGCTACCATTAGACTTTTTTAAAAATGGCTTACTCAGATACTTTGAGAGTCCGACGCATACACAACAACCGCAGCAGCCGAGATATGTGCAACAGTATGCTGTGACAGAAGCTCCAGAGCGACCGTTGCAACCCCAGCCGACGGCACAGCCTAAAGTGCAGTATGGGCCACCCACATCCCAACAAGCTATGGTTGGATACCTATCAAATGTCCCGATGCAAATATATCTAGTCCCTCAATATTACAACGACCAAGCCGAACAAGCTGCTCAAGCTCAATCACGTGTGCCTTATCCAACTGCACCTGAAGCAATACAAACACAAAGTAATTACATAGAAGTTCCGGCCTATATTGCTCCTACAGCGAAAACTTACATCCAACCATATACCCTCCTGTCGCGTATGTGAGTTACACGGCTCAACCTACTGCGCCTACGCACACACAGGCAACAGTGGCACCGGTTATCACCTACCAGATGCCCGTACAACTGCAGTACCCGACGGCGGTTGTGGCACCACCAGTCGCAAAGGGCTACTACCAGAATGCGCAATATGCGGACACGAATGTTATAGAAGATGTCCAAGAGAACGAAGAAGATCTTCAAAAACAATATGCTCCGCAGACCGAGGCACCATACAACAAACCATCGTCAGACCTTCCTCGTTATTACTCATCCCGTCAACCTGTGAGGGACGAGTATCGACATAGCTCGGTGTCCGAATTGCCACCACCAAATCCTTTGCTACTAAAAGGACCACCGCCTCACCTCGCACACATTCCGAAAGCTTTGCCAATGTACCGTCCTTTAAATAAGCCAGTGTACGGTCCTAGTGGATTCGGTCCAAATGCTTACACCCCTAGACCACATGAAGCTTTTGGTTTGCCTTTCAAACGACGTCCAGCCTCATTACTAGACTCATACATCCCCTCTAGTCTTCAGGTGGAATACTTGAAGCGTGGTTACTCCAAGGATCCGCTCCAAGTTTACGAAGCTCTAGCCAGTGGCAGGCATTTCCATCATGCACACCCCCCAGTTACACCTCGGCACTTTGAAAGAGGCTTCCTACCCAATCAAATGTACCACACAGCAGGTGGAGGTGTAACTTTTGGTCACTACAAGAGAAGCCCACCTAAAATAGACAAAGTATCTAACTAAACTGGAAACTCTGAAGTCAATACTCTGTAATGATAGTACTAAAAGGAGGCTATTATATTTTACTTTGTTGATTCTTATGTTGATATAGATTTAAGCTACCTAGTTTAAGAAATCGATATGACTGTACTAAATTGTCAACACTACAAATCTAAATTTATGTAACGATGTATGGTCAGTATTTTAATAGTATAAATAGTATAAGATGTAATTTATAGTAAAGATATTGTTTAAAACTGTTATATTGCTTATTTATTCCCATAAAATCCTGACTAAAATTATTAAATCTTTTGAATAGCAGCCATAATCATATTTTTTTTATAAATGATTTCATTGTACATACTATGAGATTTTATTAAGTCTGTACCTATTAGATTTTATTTATGTTGTTACTCCCCTTTGTAGGTATTTTTCATTCTTTTAAAAAACGTCACTGAGTCGGTGTTTACTTGAAATGTGCTAAATCATATGTGAACTTTTAACAATGTCTCATTAACTTTCTACCAAACATTTTGTTGGCTTATCTATTGCCAGATTAGTGTGAGAACGTGACGTGTTGCTGGCTTAAAACAAAAGATATCTTTTCTAAACCCTTCCGAATGCATATGTAATATCCATAATTATGCATATAGTAATTGATGACGATCCAAATGGTGTAACCAAAAGTTCCGAGTTCGATCCCCGCGCAGTACAATCAATTTTCGGTGTCTCTATGTATAATATCTTGTATTTATTTACAAAAAAGTATAAAAGTGTATTTTTCCGTTGTTTCTTGTTTGGGGCTTCGTGGATGGCACTGAGTGAATGTCAGTGATTCTAGCGTTTGTTGAAAATGGGATCTGAACAAATATCTTTTTTTTATTTGTAATGAAATAACTATTTTGCTTGGGTGTTTTTATCCACGGTATATATTTACATAAAATATATAAGTTAGTGCCTATAGTGGAAGCACATTGCCTAAATTGGGGGCTAGATGGAGCTCTGTGAATAAAGAATACTACTTATGTGATATCGTATGTCAAATAAATAAAAAATAAATATCCACTAACATTAACACAGCGCCACCTGGCTGGGGCTCCAAGTTAAGCGTGAAGCCTGTATTATGGGTACTAAATAACGGATAAAAATACATATATACTTTTTTTTTGTAAATACATACAATTTATATATAGAAAACATCCAGACCATTACAAACAGACATGTTCATGCACACAAATGTTTTTACTGCCCGGGGATCGAACCCGGAACCCTTGGTGTAGCAGCCGATGTGCCGACCATTACATCAAATGATGATTACAATAATGTCTAACTTGTCATTTCACTTGGTAGAGTCTATGCAGAGCACTATGACCAGAAGCACTTTGTGCTTCCCGTGTTGTAAAAGCAAGAACAACAGTCAATAAAAACCAAATGAATTTGAATCCATAAGATTGAAATAAATTTCAGAAACACGATAGTATTTTTGGAAAAACATTGAAAATATAACTGAGGAAACAAAAATAATCTAGATATTTATCATTATTTAAAATTAACTTGTAACAGAAGTGTAAAATTATTAATAACATGGGCAGTTACAAGTGCTTAGTTCAGATTTACCTTTTCAAGGCATTTGTGATTTATGAAAGACTAGCGACCCATCCCAGCTTCGCTCCGGTGCAATGCTGATAATAGGCACGCTCTCGCCACCCCGGCCGGCCGGCAAACCTAAAAAATAACAGTGTTTCTATACTCTATCTGTTACAAAAAATCCCATCAAAATCCGTGGCGGAGTTTTATAGATTTAAGGATACATAGAGATATAGAGACAGAAAAATCGACTATGTTTTATACTATGCAGGGATTATTTAAAACTAAAATATTTAGTCCTTATATTAAAATGAACTCACCAAAAAAGTTATGAACCCGCACGAGTTTTGCATACCACTTAAGTTAATGTTCTATAACCAAAACTAGTAATTCTTTTTTATTTCCCAATCGTTAGATAATGGGTAACTGATGTCATGCAATTTAAATTTAGTAGATAAATCATTGGAGCATCAATGGGCGAAGGGCTCGAGTAGTAGGCGGTTTTTTGTAACAGTGAAAGTGTAGTACTAATAGTTATCTGCAGGTGCAATCGATCGACTTCAACAGATAAAATGCTCAAACCGTATTAAATTATGCTACCCGGATTAGTTTCACGATCCTTTGTTACAAAAGTTGTATTGCATCGTATATTAATTGCATAAATATAACACAATCCAAAGCAGTGAAAGAACATTTAAAAGTATAATTGACAGACATTGGTCTAGTGAAGGAGATTAACATCGAAATCAAAGGTCATGACATACATGTGATAAAAATGGACCCGAGTTGCTCTCTTGATCTAATAAATTCAACATTATGTAAATAAATAGATTGTACATACGTACTTAATTTTATATTGCATACGTAGTCAAACGAACATACGAAACTTCTGATAGTAAGTGATGGTCGCTCAAGTACATAAGTATATATAAGGTACCGTAGTATAAATTGAAAGTTTAATTTATACTACGGTAACTAGAAACTAAGGAGGTAGGTATACTACCTACCTCGTCAGGACTACGGCGTCATCTTTATTTCTCTCTCTCTTCAACTTGTTGCAGTGCACTTGTGGACATAATCTCCCTCATTTTGTGCTAGATATCTTTGTCCTTCACTTCCACATCCTCCACCACCATAGCCAGCGACCATTCAGAGCTCATCGTTGCAACAGGCCAAAGGGCGTCTTACGCTACGCTTGCCAATATGCGGTTTTGATTCAAGAACTTGTCTGCAGTGCAAATTCAAAACAGTGTATTTTGTTTCAAATATTATTAAAAAGTATATAGTATAAGGAGCCACTTCAAGGGTTTATTAGAAAAACGGATTTAAATAATACGCGTAAAGGAATGTAAAGCATAGACTTACTATTAATGATGTCTATCGGAGCCATTTAGAGCGGCTCAGTCGTGACTGGTTCTGCGGAACTCAATTAGCTGAAGTGGCAGCCCTGCTCCCAAGCCCTTGTGTCTTTCACTCATAGGGCTGCCAAATAATCTATATGTGAAGTTCAGGTTTTTCAATGCCGGCATTGAGGTGGGCTTTTCGTCTGTGTTATACATAAATCTATGATTAGTTCCCCTATTCATGGTTTTGGTAAGGTTGAGTAATGCAATGCTTTGCAGTCATTTGAATTAGTTACCGAAGAACAAAAAAAATGCTTTTGTTGATTTGAACATATCGAAAGGACTATGGCAATGAAGAGATTAAAACTTTACTTTGAGGCACTTTGTTTCATTTTCCCTCGCATACCTTGTTATGTGTTAATCGCCATCTATTATTCATTCAACTAACAGCGGGTTGTTTGTATTTGTTTATGTATTATTAGACAATAAGCAGATTAAAAAACCTTTCATTTATACAACAATACATCTTAACTCAACAATGCATTGAAACTTTCATTCTTGATACTGCAGCCAGCCCTATAAGTTAGTCGATGCGTCCGCGATCAAGAATTCCGTATCTTGAATATAATTAAAAAATTCCTATGCTCGCAAATAAGTTCCACCTACCGCATTGTTTACTGTGCTCCATCGACAGCTATATATAGGCAATCATGTTTGTTTTACTTCCTCCAAAATCTATCAACAACCATGTTCTAGTCGATTAAAGGAAGATAATCGTGGGTATTCACCTACTATTCAGTACGGTATAGCTAGATTCAATCACTAGGTGATGGTATTTGAAAGGTAAACGCGTTCGAAAAGGTATGCCAGTACATTTTGATCAAAAACACCATTGCATTCGTTCCTCTGTTCATATTAAATACTATAATAAGAAGTGAACGTACATACATCATACTATACATTCGTACGCAGGTACATCTATGAAGACCCCATCAAAGAAGTCATGAATGAAAATCATTTGATCTGACAGCTGACAGAGCGCTGACTTAAATGATGTTAATTGAATTTGGCAATTAGATTGAAGGCGTGGTGTGTAACTAATTGTTCGAGTGATGAGGCGACAGGCAGATGTAAGTTTCAAATCATACATAAAGTTTGTGATTTATAGAAATTTTATTAGTTATTATTTTTCGAAAGCTATTAAAAGCTCATCTGCTTCAACTGCCATAGGTTCAGCGACATACGTGACAATCACCCTCTTCATCTCTCTTCATTCCCTCCTTAAGACCCCGTGTATAGCTCTCTACATTGACTTCGAACTTGTGGACGAATCCAGCTGTATCCATTCCATGTTTCAGCTAGTTATTACGGGTAGGACGCAATGCTCATAGACTTTCGTCTTCAACCATAAAAAATATGGAAATTATAGTGAAGGTTAGATTAATTAAACTCTTACAATCAATGAATTTTTACGTAATAATCAACTGTAAACATATTTTACCACCTGTGTCTTGCAAATAAATGCATATTATTATTATTATGTTTTCGAAATCCTTAAGATTCACAGTCCAGATAGTGGCCCGCCAACACAGAACGCACAATATGATACAACCCATGATGAAAGAAGAAAGAAAGAAAGAAATACATTTATTATTTGATGACGAATATTATTATTACACCAACACGCGCCATCTATCGAACATGTACGTGATCATGATTCAGCTATAGAAAGTAAATATCTAAAGTGAGATCTAAAGCTAAGTTTGGAAAGTATCGAACAAGGTTTCGATGCTACTTCATAGCAACTAACATAGATGGCGTTATACGACTCGCTTATAAGTAGAAAACTCTGTTATACTTTCACAAATTTCACATAATTTACATCCATGGTGACGATAGAGAGCGACGCTGAGAAAAACAGATGGATATGGTATACGTGACATAACTTTTTCTAAAATAGAACTGAACAGTGTATACCTATCTCTATTTACAAGCTAATAAAAATAATTATTGGCAATAATAAGTGGTTATGAACCTCTGACCCATAAATTATGCGTCAAAGTTATGGACTGAAACATTTTACTTAAGGTTCAATATTCAAAACAATATTACCCCCAGAATTATCAACTTAACGTATCATTGGGAAGTGGAAATAGTGTGAAGAACCGATAAGGCCGAAAAGACGCAAAGGTTTCCAAGTGCTGCCGCCCCGGGATGAACTAGAAGTGTAAGGCTGTATAATATAAACCCGATATTAATTATGATTACATTGAAATAGCGATAAGCGAACTGACGTGATACGGTTGAGGTGGTGAATACCAGAGATGCCTCAAGACAATTGGAGTTCGTATTTAGAAAAATACGTACTGTACTTTAAATTGATAATTCCGAAAATGTAATTCAGCAAGTCGAGACAAATATGTGGGCAACTTGTATACTATGATGCATAACAAATACAAGCATATAATTGTTTACAATTATATAGTTAGTAAGTGGTCCCTAGCCTATCTGGTGGTAACTTACAACGGGATAGGCTGGTGATCACCTTTAGATATGTTTAGGTATTTAAGATTTGTTTGTTTCCCACTTACAATACCATGAAAAAAATATAATGTTTGCACTATATGGTAGAGCCAGGTAGAGCTAGTTTTTCATTTTAAGTGGGTGTTTTAGCACGCGGTCCTGTCCAATAATACTGCCAGTCATATCCTTCACCCTAAACGCCAGATTTGCTAAAAGTATAATCACAAATAATGTTAGTAAAAACCATTACTGCCAAATTTAAAGAATTTCTTATGTATCGTGTTTAAGAATTATTTACGCGATTGCAGATGATAATAAAAGTATGTATTACGTAATTTATGTAACAGTAATGACTTCGTATTAACGCTTGACGTTGGCATTGGATGAATGTTGATTGGATTATTAGAATTGTCTAAAAAATTGCGCGCAAGGCATAAAAGATGTTGGAGATTGCGTGACAAAAAACGAAGCTTAAGAATTCACGACTATTCGGCAGACTGAATTACAGCGGCTACTAACAAAATTTTCTTATGCATAACGAAATTATGAATGCTCGGGTTAATAATTTGAATTACATCATACATTGTGTAGATTTTATGTGTAGAATGAAAAACATTTTTTTAAGATATCTTCTACTAGACAAAAAATTTACCTGAGAGAGATTTATGAGTAAAATAAAATTCTGAAGGCTCGTGGCATACATTTTGGAGGCTAAGAATATGTAGTGGATATCAGCGCCGGATCTTCAATTTTTTTTGGGTGGGGCAAAAATTTAGAAATGCCGCCCCCGCCCTCTTTTATTTATTTTTACCTTTATCATCCTATATTATTTCACTAATTTATATAATAGGTCCTCAAATTGATTGACATTTAGCTGCAACTTTTTACGCAGCTGTGATCAGTTTCAGAGATATTACATCTCCTTGTCTTACTCCTCGGTGCCAATGATAAGCCAATGGTAAGCTCTTCATGTACTCGGCATGACATAGTAGCGCTCTCGTACAACCATCTCAACAATTCGATATAGCAGTAGTCAAGTCAGGCACCGTTGGAGGGAATGAAACACAGCCCAAGTCTCGATCGAATCGAAGGCTTTCTCATAGTCCACAAACGCCAAACATAATGGTCAGTTATACTCTCCGCTCTTCTGTATAACCTGCCACAGCGTATGTAATATGTAGTCTATGGTGCTGAAGCCTTTGAGGAACCCGGCTTGTTCGGAGGGCTGGAAATCGTCAAACATATGCGCGAGACGGATCATAATGACTCTGGAGAATAACTTGAAGATGTGGCACAATATCGTAATGGGTCGTTAATTCTTCAATAAGCTTTTAATATCTAAGATAACTCGTAACAGATGTAAAAACGGCAAGATTAGTTTATTTTAGTCATTTTTATAATGTAATGTCGTATGGTCTACCGTTGTGGGGTACGGCTGCCGACATTGATACAATATTTGTGCTACAAAGAGAGCTTTTATCTACAACCTTAGACCACGTGACTCTCTTAAAGAACAGTTCAAAGAAATAAATTTGTTTTTTTGTAATGTAATTTTTGTATATTTTGTCGTTCATAAGTGCTTTTTGTAAGCCTAATTTAAATAAATGAATTTTGACTTTAACTTATCATACCCGGAATATTAGGCTCTCTCCAAGCGGATACGAAAACTCGTTCGCAGAGAATTCTACTATTTCAATATACAATTAAAGGACCTTAAAGGAGAACAGGGGGCCCAAAGTTTCCAAAAACCACTTGGAATCTACGTGCCCTACTAAGGCACCATTGTACGTAGGATATCCCGGATGTTGACGTTAGCGAAATTAGTGCAGCACTGAAGCAACTGAGAAATGAAAGGGCCCCGTGGGATGACGGTATTACGACAGAACTCCTAAACACCGGTGGACAACCCATCCTTAGGACATTAGGTGAGCTCTTTTAATGCCGTCATCTACCTGGGAACTACACTGGAAGCGTGGTCCACAAGCGTTCTTTAAGAAGGGTGATAAAGCTCTCTTGAAGAATTATAGACCGTGCTGATAAGCGTCGGTGGCGTCCTTCTCCAGATTGTCCAAGAATAAGTTTACTTGGGCTAAAACTTGACCGGCACAATTTCGGAAGGGAAGCTAGTAGGAGGATTCATTTGGGCTGGGCGGCATCAGGCAAGTTACATCAGATCTTCACGTCGACGATTCCGCAACGCTTAAGGACAAAAGTCTTTGAGAAATACGTCCTACCCATACCAACATACGCAACATACATGGACACTGACTGCGGATTGGTTCAGAAATTCAAAGTTACTCAACGAGCGATGGAGCGTGCTATGTTGGGAGACTCTTATACATAAAATCAGAAATGATGTTATCCGCAAAAGAACTAAAATTACCGGCATAGTTCGCCAGATTAGCGAACTGAAGTGGCAGTGGGTAATGATGTCGCAGAACCGATGGCCGTTGGAGCAGACGAGTTCTGAGAGGGAGACCGCGTCTTGGCAAGCGTAACGTAGGACGCCCTCCGGCCCGATGGACCGACAACTTGCGAAAAGTCGCTGGTGGAGTCTGGAGAGAAAAACGGAGGACCGGAATATCTGGCGCAAAATGAGACCAATGTCCAACAGTGGACTGCGATAGGTTGAATAGAGAGGGAAAAGGTTTAATCACCTTTCTTGAAGAAGAACACCACCACGCCATTGCGCTCACCTTTGGTGTCGCACCATCACCGATTCCGGAATTAAAAAGCTTCTGAAGGGTCTTAAGCACTGGCGTGCCCCCTACTTTCAAAAGCTCTGCGGTATATCCGTCGTAGCGGGGGTCTAATAACGCTTAAGCTGTTTCATAACCATCCTAACCTCGGCAAAAAAGCAATGTCATTAAAAGTTACAATTTATCAATTATTGGTATTGATATTAATCAATTAAGTTCTATAATGAAATAAGACTACTCGCCTCAGCTTTTTCGAAGTCACACTGGATGAAAAAGGCGTTTTATTTCCAATTTATTTTGTATATTTTCTTAAAAAACGTGGTCGCTTGATGCAAGTAAAAGGAGCTTAATTGTTTATTTTTTTATTTTTTTTCAATTGTAGCTGTCCATCATGAAAATGATATAGCTTTAAAGCAGCTAAGTTGGCATCAATTAACATAGAGAAATAACTACGTAACTTTGAAATAATACACTGCTGCCCTGTATAGAGATCGACGAGAGAGTTTTCGTATACAGCGTCATTCCTCAGATCGCAGCTGCACCCGCCTGCTGACCGTGATCTGCGGGCGCCTATTTAGAACTATGCAAAAAAATGTAATGGTTCAGTAACATGCCTTACTCCGCGCTCCGGTTATCAGTCGTATTCATGGCCATGCACTTGTACTATTATTTATTCCGCGGGCAAGTAAGGTAAATGATGAGTGGTCCATTAGTCGGTTTGCCGCCCCCTGACCGTTCCGCCCGGGGCACGTGCCCCCGTCTGCCCCCCCTAGATCCGGCCCTGGTGGATATCAACGAACAATAGATAAAATTCCATTAGATAAAACTAGCCCTAATAGTCAAGGATAGTCTTATGTTACGGTTAGTGATAACGTTCATTAAATCCAAAGTACGGAATAGTTACAAGAAAACTATCGTGTGCAATATCACAACGGAAAGGACATCTATTTTACTGGGTGGTGGTACTTTGCAGGGTGAAACTGTCTCCCATACTCTGCACGTGTCCCCCTTCTTTAGTGCTAAATAAGTAAACATTTTTCGGCTGTTTGCCGGCTGTTGTTGAAGATCCTTATTTTTCCGAACCTGTGGTATATTCATAAAACATATTTATAGCAATTCAAGATTCAAAAATTTCTACATAAGAGTCAATGTTTTTTTGAATAAACACTGAGTTTGTGATAAAAAATTTCACATTAAGATTACCGGGTCCATAGAAGAAAGAAAGTAAAAAAAATACTAAACAGTAACAAATCATAACATATAAGTAAGTAATCTACCGAAGCTAAGTTAAGAAAAGGAAGAATGAATAAAAATTTTGAATACTAAAGCAACAGTTGTATTAAAGCTTTTTATTAATGATGTTTTCATTGTTGTGTTGATACGTTGCAGTGTAATGAAGCCAGATGTTCCGCGATCTCTGGGTTGAACGCACGTGCTCATCCGCGACACACGCGTCTGTGGTTTTCACTTTTTTGGAAATCCGTAATGTTTATTAGAATGAAAGATGAAGAATAATATGCTTTGACACATAAGTTTCGAAATTCACAATAAATGGGATGTTAGCCGAATATTTTGCAAAACGTAAAGCCAAAATAAAAAGGTTTATATGGAGTAAAAATAAAATATTTTTACTTTAAAACGAGACCGAGAAGCCACAATATATTTATTGGTATTACTTAAAATTATAATATTTTAAAATAATGTCATATTTTTCAATAAAAATGCGATGGCGCAATTACGATTCATGTAATGTGTGTCGGGGTCATAGATCAAAACAGCATGTTACATCCACCTTGTTTGAAAAAATAAGGCAGGATAAAACTTGCGTGACAGATACATAATAAATACATATTACACGAACCATCACATATTTTTGTTACCTGATGTGTAAGTGTTTTTCTCAGCGAGATTGCATGCGTGAATTCGGGTGTAACAACCTGAGACGCGGCTATGCATTATTTATGAGTGTGTGTTTGTCTAGAACGTTGTACTTATAGTTCTAATTGTAAGCGTTCAAAATGTGTTATGAGCAAATACATTTTACAACATTATTGTTATAAACAATATTTTTTTTTTTGTATTGAAAAGATCTAAATCACAGCCAGAATTATATAACAGCAGAGGTTTTTCACAGGATACCGATATCAAACAACACGATAGCTGTGTGAGGTTAACGAAGGTCCCAAAATTCTCTCCCATTTCCTGTTATCCTTCTTGCTAGTTCTTTCTTTTTAAATGTCTAGTTGCTCCATCGGATTTGTAAGTGACCTTGGGTGGCGTTACCATTAAATTTAAATACATTTAAATGAATGAAATAGGAACGGGGTCCAAGCTGTAAACTTTTGGGACCTAAGCCTTACTTACCTGTTCGTTTCTTTTGAATAACGAGGATGTGGCAAATCATGGCTTAGTCTAGCTAATGCGGTTAATGTCCGGAACCCTCAATGGTGAAAGTCATTGGCGACTATATTTGGCCAGGTTTGTGATATAAGCTTACCAACTCAGGTTATTTGCCTTTGTGTCTCTGTGTCTATGCTATGTCGGAATGGCTGTGCCCTGCAGTGGGCCGTTGTACTATAAAGATGATGATGATGAACCCAGGTTCGTCCCTAGTGATATCGAAGATTTGTTGTTTCACTTGGCAGTTGTAACTTGGGACATGAAGATGTTAAGTCACCGTTTATCTGTTGGTCTGGTTAATGTATTGCATTTTATATCATAGCGATCAGCATTATCATAATCAGCAGGTTGAAGTGGCAGTGGTCACGTATGTCGCAAAACCGTTGGCCGTTGGAGCAGACGAGTTTTGGTGTAGAGACCTCGTCTTGGCAAGCGTAGCGTAGGACTCTCTCCGGCCTGATGGACCGACGACTTGCGAAAGGTCGCTGGAGGAGGTTGGATGAGAAAAGCGGAGGATCGGGATATCTGGCGTGAAATGGGGGAGACCTATGTCCAGCAGTGAACTGCGATAGGTTGAAGAGAGAGACAGCATAATCATTAACAGTCGTAACTTTCCGATCGGCTTGATCCTTTGGGTTTGCGAAGCGATGTGGCTTCGCTCTGTATCCTCTACCGCATATATCATGGGGAGTGTTCTGACGAGTTATTTGGGCTGGTTCCTGCGGCTGAATTCCACTCACGTACTTCGAGGCAGAATTCCAGATTTCACCCACACCATCTGGATACTTGGAGATCTTCTACAGTTCGTTTTGATAGACATTTTCTGCCGCGTACGATTAATTTGTGGAATCAGTTGCCATCGAAAACGTTTCCGGAACGATATGACCCTGGCATCTTTCAAAAAGAGAGCGTTTTCTTATATAAAGGGCCGGCAGCGCATCCCTGCGACCTCAGCTGTTGCAAATCTCCATGGGCGGCGGTGACACTTTCCATCAGGTGAACAGCATGCTCGTTTGCCTCCCTATGTTATATATATATAAAAAAAAAACTTCTTGCCACTGTGTAATAATATTAGGATCGAGGTAAGATCACTGCTCAATGCTGGGTACGTATCGTGGGATCGAATCCCATGGGGAGAACACACAGCGAAAGACACTGTATTTTTCCCAATCTGGGAACGCTAAATTAGGTTGAAATTGATAAATGTTCTAAAAAGGATAAACAATTTTAGAACCTTTTATTCCAAAATAATATATTCTCTCTCTCTTCAACCTATTGCAGTCCACTGCTGGACATAGGTCTCCCCCATTTTGCGCCAGACATCCCGGTTATTATATTAAGCTAATTAATTTTTTATGAATTTTAATATAATTAATAATAAAAAAATATGTATTAATTAGTTAACTGGACAGCAAATTCTGAATGTCAGTAATTTATATAAATTATAGGTAACTGCTACTTCTCTTTACGTAATTTTATATTGAAAAAAACCATACTGTATGAGCAAAATCAAGGCACCGAGATGAATATATTTTTATCAGGCCTTAACTATCTGAATGAATAACAGATTACATGAAATTGAATGTAAATCAAGGGTTAATGAAATAGATAATTACTAAAATCATTACATAAACTCGCTTTTAAAAAATAACGATTCACTAAGAAAACATTCTATCTCAGATTAATTAGCAGGTTACGTAAAAGCATCTTCAATTAATATTTATTTATGAGCTAATATCTGCTTAAGGTAAAATGTTTCTTGTATGTGGAGACATTAAATACATCTGTCAAGGAAGTTTGTTTAACTTAACGACCACATTTTAACCTATTGCACAGCTAAGAGGAAATAATGACGAAAATGTACCAACAAATATTTTCGCTTTTATATTAATAGAAATTATTTTTTAAAATATTATGTTATAAAAATAAACGGGAAGACCAGTTTGGTTTCTTGATGGTAAGAGTAACTTTTATTATGACAGAAGCAGTTCAACACTGCAGTTCAAACCATGAACTAAAAATAGTATTTTTTTTTATCAACACTGCCCTGAGCCATCACCCGAAACTGTGTAACTTTCATATATCTGGCACTGCGGGAGATGCCAAAACCACTGAAACCGTGTGTAGTAAATGTTAAGAATAAATATCTTTTTAATATCAAGTAAGTATAATACCGACTCTCTGAGCTTGTGTACACTATTTTTGTTCAGGTTTCCTAATAGGCATTAAGTATACAATTGTCAATATTATTTGCGTCTCCGTATGATATTACATCCGTATGCCTTTCACTTGGCAATGACAATGAACTGTCTTAAAGCGGATTAAATAACTTTATGATAGAAAAAAATTAAGGCAAATTCGAGATTTAGAACAATGTTCTGTACCTATCCGGCAAATGATTCTTGGTGGCCAGTAATTTGTGTTACGCAAACTCCAGCTGATCGCGCGGTAGGCTTTGCGCTAAGCGTCATTTTCTCACAAGTTTATCGACATGTCGCAACTAGGTCTTCGCACAACCGACAATCACGGCATGGGAGTGTCTTCACCGAAACCGGGTCGCTTGTCTAGATATCAACCTCATGTTATGATTATAAGAACAGTAACTCTATGATTTTGAACAGGTGTTAAGTCACGTTTTAAATGCAATTTCGAACGTGAACAATTTAAGAGTTAGAGAAGTCTTCGTACGCAAAGTTCGTATGAATTGACCTAAGCATAGAAATGATGACCTAAGATGAAAATCCGATTAAATGTTTGATAATGGAAATATCTGTCGATAAGTAGGTATAAGAGGGTGGCCTAGATCAGGTGATGACTATTTAAAGAGCATTTTCAAATATCAATCTTTATACCGACCTAGAAGAAGCTATAACTAATATTATTTTTAAGACTCATCATCATCATCATCAGCTCATTAAAGGTCCCACCGAGGGGCACGAGCCTGCCCGTATAGGGTGATTAGGCCTTAGTCGTCCACGCGGGCCCAGTGCGGATTGGAAGACTCCACACACAAACCTTCGAATCTCTTCGCAGGTGTGCATGAAGGTTTCCTCACGATGTTTTCCTTCACCGTAAGAGCGTCGGACAACGTACATATATTTTCGAAAATTTAAAAACACATTGGTACGTGTCGGGATTTGAACCTCAGCCCTCCCGGTAGGAAGGCGACAGTCTACACATACAGACAGTTAATTATTATTGGTATACATATAATAAATATTTTTGTTAATTTAACACTAACTAATGTAAAAAACACGATTGATCGATTAGCGATCCAATTTAATAATAACATTTTTTAAAAGCGCGCAGATCACGCGACGTGCGTCCGCCACACGGTGAAACATTGCTTTATTTTTCTAAAATATGTAAATTGTTTTGTCTAAAATAAAAGAAGCCTAAATTTTTTCAAAGCCAAATATAGTGCCGTCCAAACCTATCCAGCCGTTTCAGAGATTACCTGGAACAACGAACAAAAATAAAAAATAAAATGTTTTGGCATATGTACAGTATATATGTTCATATGCATGAAGAAAAAAAATTTTAATATTACAAAACCACACTCCTATTTAATTAATATGTGTTGTTATTTATAAGATAAATTATATTATAAATTGTATATTTTTTAACTATCGTCAAAATGGACAAGACATACATTACATTGTAGGTATGTAGAGTTGAGGCCCGTACGGTACCATAATAATAAAGGCAACTGAGACATGGACACTGACTGCGGGGTTGGTTGACTAGTTCAAAAACACTCAACAGGGGATGTAGCGAGCTATGCTCTGGGTGTCTGCCAAAACAAGTAGTGATGCTTTAATTACAAACTGCCACGACAAGCACAGTTGACATGGCACAGTTTCGCAAATTAAAAATAAACAGGATTTAATGTACATTACATATTTTTACATTAAAAATACTAACTAAAATAGTGTATAGGTTACAAGTGAGTATAAGACTTACAAAATTATGCTAAGACATAATTATGACTGCCCCTTAAGAATATTAATCACTAATTATTATAACAAAATACTGTTTACTCGAAAGAAATTATATTGAACCAATAAGTTTTTTGATTTCAATTTACGAAATCACTGCTCGTGACCTCCGACCGGAAAAAGTATGCGCATATATTACACATTACCTAATGTCAAGAAGGTACTGAATATGTATTTGGGCGGATCTACAAGACTAGAAAATGTTTTTCTAGTTTTAATTTATTTAACATTGGTTTTCACCTGGTAATGAATTAAGGAAGCAGTTTATCTTTAGATGGCATGCAAATAAGATTTTAAAGGATCAATATTTTACATTAGTTTTGGTAATAGAAAGCTTATTGATTAAATGTATAGTTTATATACGTTATACTCGTATATTAAATAATGTCATAACAACTAGTTTCCGGTAAGAGCGCATTCAGAAATCCTTCTGATCAGATCAGTTCTTCTGATAATCAATGGAATGATTTTAACATTATTTTTATTTATCTGCTTCTTCCTATGTGAAAAACCTATTTTTATTCATATTAATTACCTATACAATGGAAATATTTTTCGAAACACTTTTGTATTTGTGGCCTGTTATAAAAAATACATTTTTTTGGTACAATATTTCACATCGAGTACAATATTTCGTGAGCGTCGGTGGCTCAATGGTGTGGACTGTCGCCTTCCTACCGGGAGGGCTGAGGTTCAAATCCAGACACTTACCAATGTGTTTTCGAATTTTCGAAAATATATGTACGTTATCCGACGCTCTTACGGTGAAGGAAAACATCGTGAGGAAACCTTGATGCAAGCCTGCGAAGAGATTCGAAGGTTGTGTGTGAAGTCGTCCAATCCGCACTGGGCCCGCGTGGACGACTAAGGCCTAATCCCCCTATACGGGTAGGCTCGTGCCCCTCGGTGGGGACGTTTAATGAGCTGATGATGATGAATATTTCACAAGCCTTTTAAATAAAATGTTATTTCGTTTATTTTCTTGTACATGTTTATATTTTAATGATAAGGTATTAACTATAGTCTATGATTATTTTATAGAGGCATCGAGGTCTTTTTTGCATAACTGATTTAATAAGTGAATGTGATCTCTTAACGTAATGATTTTACAAAAGTAACATATCGAAGGTTGTGTAGGTCGATCTTAAGTGATGTGAGTGTGATTTAGTAATGATGCTATAATATGCGATTCGAGTCACTGATTTCTTTAGGGTTCCATAATGGATTTGTATAAACGGGATTTTATTTTCTTGCTGTCTGTTCCCTTTCAATATTTTAAGAACGGCGATAATGCAACGGTTTAAATTTTCACTTTAGTGTCTTTGTTGCCGCTTTAAAAACAAATACTAAATGATCGATGGATCATACGAGGTCTGGAGTTATGATCGCGTCTTGGCAAGCATAGTGGTGTAAGACGCCCTAAAGCCCGATGTACGAACAACCTGTAAAATGTCGTAGTGGATGCTGGATGAGGAAAGCCACGGACTGAATTTCAGATATCAGTAGTGAACTGTGATAGGCTTAAGAGCTGCTCTAACAGCAGCAACATAAACACATCTCTTCAGTCATTGTTACTTAATCACAATAGGCACACAGACATGAAATATTCTCAAAATACTTTATTTAATTATAAAATATATATTTAGGGAGCTTTTATAAAATAAGTCTTATATAATTTATTTACCGCTACTCAATATTACGGAACCCATTGTGTGCGAGTTCAATTCGCTTTTGGTGATTTTTTTTTATAAGATGTTTAACATGGTGTGTCATGTTTACGTAAGTAAAGAATGATGAGTAGTCTGAAATAAATCGTGTATAATATAGAAGCTAAGCAGACGTTAGGGGTGCATCAGGGACATCAACCAAAATAATCAGATCATCGGTTCATAGGGTTTATACATCATTTTTGTTACGTGAGCGTTACTATAGAACCCTGCCGCCCCATAGGCCATCGCAAAACGTGCTCTGCTCACTGCCACTGAAACTTGCTACCCTGATGCCTATGTCGGTCACAAAAACAAATATTTCTTTAACTTAGCTGCTGAAATGCATTGAATTAGTTACCATTAGGCATGGTTATAAAATTAAAATTCTTATAGCAGGCATTCAACAAGTTTTTTTTTCTTTACTTGTAGATTAAAGCGCATTAACCAGTGAATGTCAGCCATCATTGTTGATTTCGACAGCTTCTTAACGATTAAGCAGTGTTGATCATCACGGCGATAAATCATGGTGTTGTAATTGTGGTATTGCATGATTTTGGAGCATCTTTAAAGGCTCTGTGTTACTGAGACACTTCTGGAATTTGTTTTAATTCATATCCATATTAATATTATAATTGATAAAGTGTAAGTGTGATCTGTTTATTTGCCTGATTTTAACGAAAAGACGGAGAAGAGAATTGACGTGATTTTTTAAGTGGAGATAGTGGAAGGGATGAAGAGTGACAAGGGTTTCTTTTAATCTCTAATTTCCGCTTTTTTTGCCTTTTAAATAGAAAGTGGAAATTTGTATAGAGCATTATGCAATTTTCAAGGTAGAAAGCTTAACATACTCTTTGATACTTAAGAAAATACTTACCTTATTTTAAAATAAATATATAAAGCCTATTATTGAATTGCTTCGAAATTACACAAAAAGAGTAATCTTTTCTTACAGATGGATCGTTCTATCGATACCAAGGGTAAATGCGGCTTGCGGCTAGCGCGTTTGTTTAATGATCGTGCAATTTATACTATAGGAATGGTCGGTTTTATGTAGTCACAATACAAATTTGAGGACAATATTCATGATGAAAAAAAGTAAAAAATCAATAATTTGGAAAGGTAGCAATCCTGCACTTTGAGTGTACTTTATCTTAATCGATATTATTTTATGTTAGTAAAGAAACACCCTCCTCTTTAAATAGTTCGAATTAATTATAAGAACTTTGATTGACGCCTGTTATAATTGTATAATTATAATTCGACACAGATGTTTATACCAAAACCGATTTCGCAATGTGCAAGTGCTATTGAGGGAATGAAATACAAAGTTGTCCATCTCATTCAGATTCTATTGAAGCGTTATTTAATACTATCTTTTGCGCACGACTTCGTCCGCGTGGTATAGTTGCTTTGGGCTAACGCTCACTTTAACCCGCTACTTTGTTTATATAGACCAGTTAAAACTGCGATATCTCCTAAGATATGAATTTAAATTTAATGATGTAAAGAGCAATTTTGTTTAAAGTGAAATATTTGTGATAAATAACATATTTATTTGGATAAGGATTAATACCATATTTATGATAATATCTTCGCAAATAATGCATTATTTTAGGAAAAAAAGCAATGAAGAGGTTTTAGGCAGATAACTTTAAAGACTTTTTTTAGACCTATAAATGGGGAACAATACTGTCATACATGACTTTGACGGAACTTTTTTCGTTTACGCAGTGTACGCAGCGGAAGGGAAAAAAAATCCCCGAATTTTGAAACATTCTTCATTGCTGCCCTATTCTATTGCTCGTAGCGTGAGCTATCTAACACTGAGATAATTTTTCAAATCGAACCAGTAGTTATTGAGATTAGCGCGTCCAAACAAACAAACTCGCCAGCTTTATTATATTAGTATAGATGTTACTTCGTCATTGTATATCATTTATTAACTTGTCCGGTAGCATCAAAGAAAATAGAACACGTTTGATGTGCAAGTTCATACCACTTGTTCATTAAATGTTGATAAATTGTAAGTAATATGTATTTGATTAATGGTATGTCGAAAGGAATGTTTAAATGGCTCTTAGTTTAAATATATTGCGAGATTATCTTTACTGCCTTTTAGGATCACATCACCATATTCGTAGTCTCATAAACGTCGTTCTTTTTAACGAAAAACGGTAAAGTGAAACGTGTATCTTTAAAAAATACCTTTGCACCTTCTGAACTATAATATTTCAAACATTATTTTTAAAATTACAGTGTAGCTAACACAGGTGGGTTGATACCTACATGGGGTGTTGGTATTTAACGAGAAGAATTCAAATAAGAGCTCTTCTCAAAAACAGTTCTTCAGAGTGTTGTCATATTATTTGTGTCAAAAAACTATTAATTCTCAGTTTTATGTATTTTTACGAGATATATACATTACTATTATGCGTTACCTTTATATTTTATACATTCGTATAAAATACAAAGGTAACGCCATCTAGCAATAAAGTAGGCTCCTGTCATTTGGTAACTAAGAAAGGACAAACAAACTTTTGTAACAACCTAACTATATACTCGTATATATTAAAAATCCATACTATTCCATAAACAAGTTTACATGCCCACAGGTGTTTGCAATTACATATGTATCGTCTTAAGATAGGATTTATTGAAGACTTAAGTTTTATTCTCATGAAAAAAAGGCAATTTATTCTTCTCGAATATATTTTAATAGTTAAACTAATGTGTTACAGCGTAGGTGGCTCAATGGTGTGGACTGTCGCCTTCCGACCGGGAGGCGCAGGTTCAAATCCCACCACAAACCAATGTGTTTTCGAATTTTCGAAATTGTATGTACGTTATCCGATGCTCGGTGAGGGAAAACATCGTGAGGAAACCTGCGCATGCTTGCAAAGAGTGCGTGAAGTTTGCCTATCCGCACTGGGCCCGCGTGGACGACTAAGGCCTGTACACACACGTACGGGTAGGGTCGTGCCCCTCAGTGGGGACGTTTAAAAATGATGAAACTAATGTTCTTGAAAAACTTATTTTCATATTTTTAATATCAAAGATAAATGATAGCGACGAAAATAAAGTCACAATGCACAAATTGGGTGTATGTTATGAAGGTTTCGTCCAAAAATGGTTCAGCAAATTTATGCTAGCGATTGCAGATTAGACCATCTGATGATGACGCCACAACTTTATTTATTTAGGATAGTTAGGATAAACCTTTACTCAAACTATACTTTAACTCAAAATAAATCTTTTCCAGATTGGTACTTTGGTGTTGTTAACCATAATTAATAATTTTATAAATTAATGGAATTACCACTATTAAATATAATTTCCGCCTTAATTTATTGCTTTAATTAACAGCGATTGAGTCATAAATATAAAATTTATTTTGTGTAATAATGAGATACTAATAAGTGATAAGGTTGAGAGGGCGGGAGTCTGCCTATGAAGGTGATGTAAGAGTTATCTTATGTTGTAGTCAATTATCTCTATAAAATTAAAGTGCCAGTTGGTTAGTTAGTCCCTAACACCTCATTATTTGTTATCAGTGGCGTGGCGAGACCTAAATTTGATGTGGCCAAGATATATTTTGCGAGGCCCATGATGGATGGATGAGCAAAAAAAACGATACTCACTGTTTGTGAAATAAATGTTTTTGTTTTCAGGCACATTAATTTTGGTTTAAATATGGTAATTTTTAATATTTAACGATACAAAAGTACATCCATTTGCATTTTATTTTTTTCTAGAGATAAAATATATTTATACCTACTTTACCAAATATAGAGATTTATAATTGTTTATTTTTTATCAAAAGCAGTACAGGAATTCTCCAAAATGTTCAATCTCTTAAACGGACTGTGACATTGCAATCGTGTGCATAACGTGTGAAATGTAAAACAATTTTATATTCTATTCATAGATTTTACCTACATCCGAAGTTCCTACGGAAAGTGGTTTATTGAAAAAATAGGGATAAACATACACTAGTTCCTATTTATGAAATTTTGAGTAGTTTCAGTACCACTTTAGAAAATTAACAATTTTGAAACATTAACGTTGTAATGTGAACGTATTTCAAGTTATAAATATTACGCGATAAAAGCTTTTTCATAATCCAAAACTAAGGTTTGCATTGTATGTTTTGTGGCATCTAAAACAAAAAATGTAGTTCTAGAAATTGCCTTCTCAGATCAACGTAATGATCGTAACTTCAACCCGTAAATGTTGCCCGTCAAAACCGCTACCGTCCAAGTGTCGGAAGTGTCAGCTTTCAAAGTCATACAAGCATTATGCAACTAATAAACGCCGAAAATTCATTACAATATTCATTCATGAAACCATACATCTGTGGCGCAAGCCAAACACGGTAAAACAATGACGGGAATCCGGCTCAAAGAGTCTGTATTACAATTAGCGGTGAAAAGAGACTGTTTCCCGCGTTTACTCGTAAATACCGGTTACGCAATGTGTAATGCGACTAATTAAAAGTTAAGACATTAGCCACTGTCTGTGAGACTGACGAGATTTTTCATAGAAGTTAGCAACTGCATCCATATCTCTTTCTTTTGAATCCTATTGTTCTTCGTCCTTCCACTCTAATGTCTGTCTAATCGAAACTCGTAATTATAAATATTATATCATAAAATTTTAACGCTACTACGAGTATTTTACCAATTGGTCACTGTTTTTGTATTATTTGGTCTGATGACTATCACCATTCTTTTTTAACTACCATTGTCTTGTTTATTTGCGAATATGCCATATCCCTAACATTTAATTAACCCTTATAGGTATTTTATAAGATGGGCGAGTAAGCATAATATGATTTCAAGTATATTACTACTTACTTAACTCGTTGTTTTAAATGCAATCGTGACTTTGTGCAAGGAAGTTTTTAGTTGTAATAACTACAGCACAAATGTAGTAACGAGCTTTTAATGATGCTGAAGTAACGATTAACTTCCGATTAAAAATATATTTTATTTTATTGCAAACTAAAGTTGGTGGAAAATAACATATTTTTCATATAATATGATTCGCCAAATTAAGTAATTAAATGAGACATGAAAGTTGACTTATATAAGAGGAGTAAGTTGTTATTTTATAAAGAATGCACGAACATGCCTTCCAAGAGTAGTCCGTTGTAAAAATCGATGTCTTTGCTGAGTTTATTTATCATCGTACCTGAAAATACTTTTTATAGGTTTTTTATAATAAGTAAGAAGTAACATAACATCCAAACTTACAGATTAATTAACATTCATCTTATATGTCACAAATAACATTTATGTAAGAACACTATCCGTAAGGTCAAATAATCATTATTGGAATAAATAGAAAATTTATATATTGACCTATATTAATTTGGGAAAAGTATGAGGTTTTTAAATAGGTTATGGAGTCATAAAAAAGTAGTACTATATTATTGGGTCACATAGTAAGGCTTTAAGAAGCAGGCAGCGTTCTGACTCCGTTAATATAAAACGAAAGCCTATACTGAATATACGCTAAATAACGGTGCGACTTTAGACATAATAATATAACGTCATTTTTATAAATACAATTTTATGAGTTATAAAACTTTTCTTATAAATAATAAGATAATAATAATAATAACTGAAAGAATATTTTAAAGTAGTTTTTTTATAAGATTCATTCAATGCAAGCCCCTGGTGAGGACGTGAAATGAGCTGATGATGAGTCTTACTTTTATTTAACCAAAAACAAATCACATCTTAATTTAATATTTTTTCTATATAATAAAAATATTTTATAAGCAATTAATTGATGAGGTATATTTTTAAAGAAATACAAATACCTGACTTGGATTATTCAATATCTACAAAATCTTTTACTCTAACTACATCAAAATTACAATAAATAATTACGGCCCAATGATGTTGTCATTTTTCTCTATATGCAATAATTACATATGTTTGGTTAAAAAATTACCCCAATTTTATTAATTATACTTAAATTAAATTTTTTGTCTAATGGTAAAGTGGTAGTTTAGGCATCGATTTCAGTTCATCGACAATTTCGAACTTAGTTTCTTACCGTATGAAATCAAAGTTTTATCGATTAGGGTTTACAGTATTACAAAAATATTACTACGCCTTTTCTGGTACAAAAATGGAGACGTGTCATTATAGTAATACTGTTTTTAGAGATGGTGGTAGCCCCACATGATACGTAGATCTTATTATTTATCTTATCCTTTTAACGAGCTTTCCCATTCTAGATCCTAAAACTTTTTTTAAATTACAAAACCTATTTGTTAGCTTTAAAATATTAACATTGACGATAAGTGTAAATAAAACGGTAACAGTGCGTAGTTGCAATGTATTTTGTCGTACGTATGACGCGGCGAGCGAGCGAGGAGGCGCTCGGTCAGAGGCTGCATCTTCATTTCCGAGGTATAAAAGTGGAGTGGGTGGTACCGACTCGGACTATTGCCACTCGACCCGGACTGGACTCATCAGGTACTAATAGTGCAGAAAGTGCGCCTGTGCAGTGACGTTAAGAACTAAGTACATAATATAAAACGTGTAGTTATTGTTTTATTGTGATTTGAACTTCGAATAAATATTGTAATCTATTTGGAATCGAAAGTTTGTATGAGTTTTTTTATTAGTTTCTTAATGTATTGCTGGTGATATGATTCAGTGTAGATTATATTATATTAGTGTACTAATACATTATATACACATTCTTATAAATAATTACCCGACGGAATTCTAAATAGATGTTAGTTTATATGTAATAATAACTAATCTATTTAGTAGGCAATGTGCCTTTTAAGTATTCTAATTGTTATTAACTGATACATATTATATTTGTTTAGCAATTTTTTCAGTGTTATTTTGAAAAGTGCGTTTTTGAAAGGTGAAGTGCTGTGTTTTTATAGTGACGTTATATTAAGATCATTATTTTTTATTTTGACAGAAAAGCCGGCCAGTTCATCATGCGGTGGATTTCTTTGGTAATTATTAATCAGCATCATTTAAGTGGTGATTGGTGTGGTGTAGAAATAGTGGTTTTAATGTGAAATATTTATGAGCGCTTTTATGGTTCTTTTATAAAACCAGTTTTTAATAATTTTATTAGTGAAGCTTTTGCACATGTCAAATAAACATGACTCGATTGACAGTTCGAATTTTTTTTTAAACATCATTTTTAATTATTATCGTAGGTAAGGAAATGAATAAAATCAATGTAACACCAAGTGATAGCAAATGTTCATATCTATTGTAATTTAAATCTATTTCAATTATCAAAACAACGTCTTCCATAATTAAAACCCATTTACAATGCAGTTTTTAAAGGATAACTGAAATAAATATGTAGGTTATACCCAATGATATTCTGTATATATAAAGATAGACACGCCATCCGTGCCTGAAAAACGAACCGCCGAAGAAAGTACAGTTTGTACTCTTTTGTTTAGGTAAATGTGTTCGAAATCCGAAATATGAGTATGTGTGCTGTCACTGCATTCGGAACACTTTTTACTATTGTTTTGTGAGCATATCACGAATCCATACTTTGTTACATCATTGGTTATATCGAAAATATTGTGTACTTGTTTAGGTACATCGGATTTATAAGTAATCATTATTTGATTGACATCCATCCATTCATGTCTTTATTTGCTAAACTTTGTTTGGGGTTTATAAATATTTAATATGATGTGATCAATTTTGACGGAGAATTTGGAAAAGAAGTTTAGCCGAAGTTTCATAAAATGGTTGTAATTCTGTTTTCTTTATATATTGTCATACTTGCAAACAAAGCTTTCAAGCAAGATTAATTTAAAAACTTCTCACGGCTGCACAGAGAGCTCGAGTCGAACTGAAAGTTGACATACTTTACTAAATTCTGAAACTAAATGTTTGTTGCGAATTGTTATTTAGATACGTTCATACAAATAAATATGGTTATATACGATTTTAATTTAATCGAATATTAAACAACATGTATGGAACCGAGGCCGACAAGTGTACTTAATGGTAAAGTTTCGTCCTTTTATTAAGCTAGCTTGTATCAGTAAATGTATGTAGCTTTAACATGAATTAAACGGGTAAATAATACAAGAACTCATACAGCACTTATTCAATGACTTTCAATTAAGTTATTATTATAATGCTAAAAAATTTTACCAGGTGGTATACTCGATACTGAGTCGTCTAGGTAGGTACCACCGCAGTACCAGATATCATCCCGTGAAACAGCAGTGTTATGCACTTTTGTGTTCCGGGATGAGGGCACTTGTAGCTAGTGAAATTACCGGGTATAAGAGACCTAACATCTGTTGTCTCGGGTGACGGGCGCAGTGCGGCATTGATGGAGGATAATAACTGTCTATCAGTTGTTGGTCTCCTTTAATGCCGCTCTGGCATAGTCTGGCGTATCACTTACCATCAGGTGAGCGTCCAGACTGTCCTGTACACTAATATCAGTTATAACTTTAAAAAAAACCTATTGTATTCCGTATTAAAATTAGCTTATATTATGAGACAGGTACTTTTGTATCGTCCAAATCATATTTTGCATATTTATTTGTATAGTGAGTGAAAGTTCGCAGCAAATATATTTTAGGATCAACCAATTTAATTTCCTTCGGGCATACTACCAAATAGCGAACATGCTAATGTTATCCTGCCAATTTGTAATGGACCAGCACATCGTGTAATGGTCTTATACCTACTCGTATAGGGCTGAGAGCCATCTGTGCTCGTCATTTCTCTGATGAAGCTGTAAAGGCCTATCCTATAAATACCATCAATAGCAAACATCATTCCGGAAGCCGTATACAGTTGTATACGAGCTATATTTAAAAATCAAATAAACCTTTAAAATAATAATTTGGATTAGCAGTGCTTATTTTTTTACAGCTAGGTCAATACTTTGTTTTTAATTGTTAAAAATTAGGCTAATTAACAAAGTTTCCTTGGTGACAATTTTCTAAATTGCAGACTGGCCTTTAGTATAGTTTAAGTAGAATTCCCATATTTCTAAATAGCTTTAATAATTACAAAAATATATATATAGACAAAATAAAATATTTGAAATCACTAAAACGTAACGGTACGCGTCTAGATTCTGTAATTAAATTTAAATCTAACGTCATGTGAGAAAAGAAAGGAAAAAGTTGATGGTAGTATTTAAAGACAAGAAATAACTGTGTTGTAGCCATTCTTTAGATTTAAATGCGTGTCAACGTATTGAGCTTTTACAGTCGGTATAGATGTAGGAACCTAAATGTTTCACTGTCGAATATTCCGTTATCAATCAATAAGCTCACTACTTCAACATGAACCGTTAATAACGATAAAACCTAATATTTTTTAGAATCTCGGAAAGCGTGATTAATCGTGAAAGTACCTAATGCCTGAATATGTATGTATGTATATCGTTTTTACGAGACTCGATGACCGGTCTGCCAAACTGGTTCCGTTTAATGAATTATGGTTAAATCTGTTTGTTGTGCAGTGGAGTATTTGCGCATCAGTCATTAAAAGTACCGCTTCTTTTTGAGGCAAGACGAGTTCCTTAGGGTATAGTTTCTTTAGTACTTGGATTTTAATTAAGTCGAACATCAATATTTCCGAGCTGGTTCTTAGTCTATTAGTTAGTACATTTTTCAAGAAAACCTAACAATTCTCAGTCGCACGATAAGAGAGGCTCTGGCATGGCTGTCTGTGGTTGTTATAGTTATGATGAGTAGACTTTTTTCAATCCAATACCTTTTTATAATATTTATGTTCACCTCGCTTGTTGCAATTGATACTAAATAAGTTATATTTACCTACGAAACAGATATTCATGTACTAAAATTCTTCCAAAAGATCACTTTAGGGATGCTTTGAAGGCAATCAGTAATTAACAGCATTAAAATTGAAATAAAAATGTACTTAATCGTTGTGAAAGGCTAAGACAGCAATCTGATAGCTATTTAAAAATATAATAGAGAAATAGTAAAGCCGATTAAAAAGTGATAGTTAATTTGTCATAAATTAATTGAAATTTGTGATAAAAATATGTATAATATATTCATGACGAAATGGCTTTAAAACTTTTTAAATAACATGATTTCAATTTAATATTGACTTGTTAAAGATGTATTAAATGGATAAAGGAATGCTAGCAAATCCGAATTATATTTAAGATCATGCGACTTAAGGAAACATCACTACGGTCATTCATCGGATGGGTAACCGAAAAGTGTTATTTGAAGTGCGTGATTATTATTACCAATTAAGGTCATTTATAGTTCCACGTAAAGCACCTCTTCAGTTGGATGTTAGAGAAAAAAAATATTAGAAATTACTCTATCTCTATGATTTATTTATAGTGATAAATAACATGTCTAAAAACTGTTTTCTACGTGATTTGTTTAACGTTAGTTACACACTGGCCTCCATACCTGATTTCAAACTTATTATTTATGACAAGATGAGATCAGTTGCATCACATCGCAAAGAAACGTTACGTCCAATTATGAAATAAAAACCCGTGGAGGAATACCAACTTCGTTAAAACAAAAGTTACTCTGAATAACCTGCAATTATGACATTAGAATAGCATTGAACTGATGTTATATAATTGCGAAACGCTTTATCACAGTCCATAAATTTAGTTTGATATGCGCGTATTTGCTCTTCACTTAAAATATTTATGTCTAATATTTGCATGTTACATGACATTATTATTACTTTAACTCTTTATTTCATATTCTGGGTGCTAGAATCGGTACTGAGTTGTCTATGTAGGTTACACCTCAAGGCTAGATATCGTCCCGTGAAATAGTAGCATTTTGCACTTCTGTGTTTCGGGATGAGGGCACTGTAGCTAGTAAAATTGCGGGTATTAGAGACCTAACATCTGTCGTCTCGGGTGACGGGCGCAGAATAGTGTTGACGGAAAATATAATGACTACTTACTGATATTCATTTTTTTCAACATTGCATCTGTCATGGTTAGGCGTATCACTTACCACCGGGTGAGCGCACTGACCGTTCCGTTCACTGATGACATAAAAAAAAAATAATATATATCTTATGCTCTACGGTAAAGTACAGTTGTTTCTTTTATTGCGACTAGATGTGGTGTAATATTTTAAATATGAAAGGCCTTTTGACATTCACTAACTTCAATGTGTCATGTTTCTTTGTACATTAACAAGAGTGCGTTTATTAAGTATATGTCTTACAATAGGAACTTTAATAACATTCAATGTAATGCTTTATGCAACCATTTAATGTAACATTATAGGCCTAAGTGGATCCCATCCTCGTGGTGAATTCTGCTGTTCGGAAAACAAGGTGATGGGATTTATCAGGTTAAGGTTTATATTCCCCTAATGGATGTAAGAAACTTAAGTAGTTCAAAAGGTATCGGTCTTTTACAGTTTTGTTTAAGAGACTAGAAGAGAAGAGATAATTACAAAAAATGGAAGACTACTTGCAAATTGTCTTTATTATATACATACACAAACGGTGATTATGATAACAATGCAAATAAATTTGGGAAAAAATATAATATATATACGTGGTATAAACTGAACAGTTTGAATATATATATATATTCAAACTGTTCAGTTTATACCACGTTCGCGCCGTAAACCCAGGGTACATTTTGCCGTGCGAATTCTGGTAAAATATCTCTCATTGCGTCATCGCTATGTATCATAGTATTGCCTGGTTAATTATTTGAAACATCATATCTCTTCATTTTCACATTTCGAAGTATTCCAAATAGGAAACAAGTCAGGCTGTTCATAACGTTTGACATTTACTAAGCATTGCAAGATTTACTTGCTGTAAACATTAAGTTATGACGACAACTATTGCTATTATTTCCATGATCATAAACGACATGTAGCTTCTTTACTTCAGAACTTAATGTTTATTGCGATATGGATTCAGAGTTTATATTTCTTAGTGTTTGCAATATTTGATTGCAAGGTATGATTTCTCATCTTCTTAAGCTTGAGTGTATTATTATGGATTATGAGTACCTACATTAAATATATGTAAAAGAAAACTATACAAATGTAAGATAACGCTTAACAATATGACTGTCGGATATCTGTAAGTTTGCAATTAAGAAAAGTTTCATATATGATAAAATTACCAAACGTACGGAAATACTTAAAACTGGGTTTTGATGGATTTTATAATTTGTATTACAAGAAAAACTAAAGTTCACATAATTTGACACAAATTGTTCACTTAATGTGTCACAAATTAAGTGAACAATTTAAGACATCAGAATATTCAAATTGTTGAATAGTTTACTTAATTAGAATGATTATAGATATAACTACAGAATTTATAACTTCAAGCCTATGGTAATGGGGCAGCAATAAAAATTGAAGCATAAATGGGAAAAATCCTTGAGAGCTTTCATGGCATGCACTATTATCATCATTACGGTAGTCGCCTCGTGTAATGATGAATTGTAACATAATACCGGGTGAATGATTTTTCCCAAACACAATTGGTTAACGACTCTGCGACGTAACAATAAAGAAGTTTCTGGGACTCATGATGTAATGAGAGATATATAGTAATATGGTTCAAGTATTATTTTAACACCATCTTTGCTATATCAGAATTTATTTGCCAGACGATTACTTTTAGATTTATTCAGGTTAATAATAGTAAAGTGCCACCCTCGTGCCTAAATTGGATAAATGATTTTTGTATTTGAATTAACAGAATAGGCCCCCCGACTTCAGACTATTTTAAATACTTTTACTAAATTTACAGTAATTTACTAATTATGGGTTTTTGTTAATGAAATAAATATATTCAGCAGATAGATATATACATATATCAGGTGTAAATATGGATAATATACCTAATAATTATATACTTTTATCTTTTCGCAGATGTAGGCTATATATAATAGCCCGAGTATCAAGCGATTCAACTTGCAATGTCATAATCAAACTCGACCATAGAGCCAGTTTGCATAATATGATGATTTGCACTAGCATTCGACAGAAAACGTCTCATGTCGTACTAAATTTGTCGATAATTATGCACATTCAGTTTGTTTTTGATATTGATATATAATATATTGCAAGTATATGAAAAAAAAACTGTTACTAAATCATCTGTAAAGTACAATACTTCACATTTATTTTGGGTTAATTCGAGTTCCCTGAACATTATTCAACCAACGGCTTCACGAACCGGGTGAACTTTCTCCACATAGGGTTGATCCTATTTTATATTATAACATCCTAGAACTCAAAAACTAAATTAATATAGTTCTTGTCTTTAGTAATAGGTATGTATTTCTCCTTGTTTAGGTATTTAGTGAGTATGAACAATGATGTTGTCTTTTTTTAACCGACTTCAAGAAATGAGGTTCTCAGTTTGACCTGTTTGTCAAACTGAGAACCTCCCAATAATATATGTATGTATGTATGTTTGTCCGCGATTATCTCGCGTTTAGCTGAAGCAATTACGATGCGGTTTTAAAAAAGTATTTGTTACATTCAGGAGCAGGTTTTAGTGCTATAATAGTCTTCAGTTAATTTTTTGAAGGCTTTTGAATTAAAAAATAATAGCATCTATCTGTTTTGGTATAAAAATTCTCGTTGTATTTTTATTTATTTATTCTATTATTGGATAATATTACTCAAATTTGATATTAATATACTTAGTGCCATTATTAGATTACCTTGCAAAACAAAACCACGTGTTGTAAAAGTCTAGTACTAAAGCTAATTAGTAAATATGTTATAAACAATAGTGACTAAATAGGTTGAGTGGTTTTATATTTAAGGTGAAATATTTTTGATAAATGCGTAACTTCTACGAGGACTATGTGCTTGCATGAAAGGTCTTAATATAATTGAGAACAGTATTTAAAAATAGAACATGTTTTTTTATTTGAAGAATAAAAATAATTTCATTATTTTTTTATGAAAAGTCTAAAGTAGTACATTCTTTAACACTTTAGAATTGTATGTACTATTTAGAATTTATTTTTAATCATGATAACTGCAAGATTCTGATAGGAGATAATTAAGTGAATGTATAATGTTATGGGCTTACCACATAACAAAGGAATGAGATTTATCATTAGTCAACTCAGCGATGTTTATCTATCGCTTAAATTGCCAAGATAGTAAACGCGGAATCCGAGTCATCCCTACTGTGTTCACTTTCATTTGACATTTAGCATCGTTCAAAGCTTCGCATTACAACATAAACAATAATGTGTTATTATTACGGCATACTAAATACAATATATTGGATTATAATACTATTTTATTATCATTAAATGTAAACGGAAGACATGACGTTGCGATTCTTTTATGGTATGATTACATATTTAAAACTTAACCTTATGCCATAAGAGTCACTTCATTGTATGACAGTAATCTTTTATTACCTAGTATTAAAGAATTTATTGATAAACTCTTTTTGTGAGGCACCTACGTTAAGAAAAATCATGATTTCTTTTCGAGACTAGTCTTTTATAAAATGCATTCGGATATAGGTATATTATGCAAATACGTTGAGAGAACTTGCAGTTTATACGCAAACATTACTAACATACATATATCAGTGTTCGAAAAGCTATATGAATTACTTACACGCTTATTCAATAAGTTGTATAATCTATTTATATCAAATACAATAGTATAATTATTATGTTGATAGTTAAAAGCTATGAAAACCAACATTAGTTTTAAGTATCTGATTTGGGAGCGTCGGTGGCTCAATGGTGTAGACTGTTGTCCTCCTACTGGGAGGGCTGAGGTCATGTCACCTCTTACGGTGAAGGAAAATATCGTGAAGAAACCTGCAGATGTCTGCGAAGAGATTCAAAGGTTGTGCGTCATCCAACCCGCACTTGGCCCGCGTGGACGACTAAGACCTTAATACCATTTACGGGTATTCTCGTGTCCCTTGGCGGGGACGTGTAATGAGCTGATGATGATCTGATTTGAACAGCTCAGTAATTATAGCATTAGTTTTGATTAGAGTAATTTCGAACAATTTAAAGTAATACTATCGACATATAGTTCATGCTAAACCTACCCTTATGAAAATAAACGTGGATAAAGGAGATCGTCCGTTAGCTGTATCATCAACATAAAACCAGTGATGTGAACATCAAGCTTAAACAGCGATAGTCGCAATCAAAATGCAATACGAAATGACATATTACCAGCAACTATGCAAAACGCATTGGTCAAAGTGTAACCGCGTATTACGAGATATTCGAGTAAGCATTAACTTCCCACATTACTTCACTAAATTTAACGTTACAGCGTTGCGTAGTGAGACTCCCTTCTGATTTGGTAACTTCATTAATATCTGTGCTGGCAACTCTTGATTCATGTACTTTTGGATAATCTGGTTTTGTATATCTGCATTCATAAAGGACCTACATCATCATCATAAGCCCATTAAACGTCCCCACCGAGGGGCACGAGCCTATTAACACTCACAAATCCGTATTTCAACGATTACCATTCTTAAATAGTAGCTGGAAGCAACAGTACGTGTCTCTCAAAATACTGAAGACGTGTCCTTCACAGACAAGATATTTGGTCACTCATCCGATAACTGGCTAGCTATACTTATATAGTACTTTTAGTTCTGTAATCGTTATTAGAACGCGCTTGCTGGTACGTCATCGAGTTTTCAATTTAAATCATTATTACGTTATATCCTTAAACACATTGTTATTAGTGCCATATCAAAACAGGACTGTAAACTATCCTCAGAACAAATAGACGAGGATATTTGCAAGTAATAACTTAGATTCGTCGATATTAATGAACCCAGTAATATATTATCAGATGGTTCGTACGACGCAACACGGGTCGAGGAAAGCCCGGGTCGGGCGCTGAGAAAATGTTTACGTAACTAAGGCTGCAAAGGCTAAATTGTGCGTTGTAATTATAAAACATAGGGTCATAATCGCATGGCTTTTTCGTTGAATCTTGATAAGATTAGAGAAGAGCATTGGGTGCATGCTATGCTGTTGTATAAAATGGAATAGGCTACTACTTCTTTATATATATAAGGTACATATATTTACCTTTACGGTTGACACTTTGATCTTACATACGCTTGACTTAGTTATTTCTTGATTTAACGACCCATTTGGTGTAACGGTCGAGACGTCGGCTACTACACCAAGGGTTCCGGGTTCGATCTCCGGGCAGTACAAACATTTGTGTACATGAACATGTCTGTTTGTAATGGTCTGGGTGTTTACTATGTATAATATGTATGTATTTACAAAAAAAAATTAGTAAATTTATCCGTTGTTTAGTACCTATAATACAGGCTTCACGCTTAACTTGGGGCTAGATGGCGCTGTGTGAATGTCAGTGGATATTTATTATTTATTTATTTTATTTATTTCTTGATTTAATACATTTTTTTTATTACATTATAAAAATATTTAAATAATGTGAAATTAATTGAAATAATTATATTTATGCAGGCTCGGTTTAATGTAGGATGATTAAATGTATTCTGTAGGACTCTTGTAATTGTCTCATGTTATTTCAGAGCTATTTTGTAGTTTTATGTGTAGGTACTGTAATTGGAAACAAAACATGGAATACCGGTAGCATTTCATAACATTATAACATTGCTCTATGATAGATAACAGCTACTGGGAAATAATATGATGCAAAATTGCAGCTAAGAGAGAGTCTGCCTTAGGGTCTGCAATAGATATTTATTTATTTATTATTTGACTGTATACACATCAATCGTCGACAATGACATCAGTCGTTTAGCAGTAATGATGACGATAATGAGCAAAGCAGCAATAGGTTTTTTGAAATGACAATATATATATTGTTTTCTTAAGCGTATTTAAGAAATACTAACTAATTACATTGCATTTGCCATATAATCTATCATCTATCAATAAATTACGCCCCTCAAATGATCTATTATATATTACCATAGTATTATCGAGTTGACAACCCTACATCAAATGACAGAGTTGCACGCAACTCAAATGATGCGTAGTTGATATTTCATCTGTCATAATGACTCATTTTGAAGAATCAGCACGATCGTCACGATATAACATTAGCGGATAATGATGGTCACAATAATTTTAATAATAACGCTATGTAAAAATTATGTTCTAGCACATTGTGTTATGCATAATACCAAATACTTATGCATGTCAGTTGTCTCTAGTATTTTTGTATTAATAATGTTTCTTTCTATATTCTTAGATGTATATGTTGTATGTTTAAGAAATAAAAGTGAAAAATAAATTTACTGAGGAAGTTCTTCAAGTACCTACGAATAAAATTTGTATTTACAATTAATATTTTCAATTCCAGATATTATTCTGCACTACGCTGTCTACAATATGCGCCGATCCAGATCCAAAAAAATACAAATCTGAAGTAAAAGAGAAGAATAAAGTAACAAATGCTAGCTTAACAGAGGACGAAAGAAAGTTCCTTAGGGAAGTTGAAGCCAAATTTGGTATTAAAGCAGACCTTCCCGTAGATATTGACAAAAATATTAATGATGACAAAACGAATGGAACTGAACCACCAAAAGCACCTTTTCCAGCTGTGATAGCTATAGAAATTGTCAACGATACAGATACGAACACTAAAGGCAAAAGAACTATAGATGCTAATTTAGGATATGGTTACCGAACCAATAATGGCTATACATACACCTATTATGGTAAACAACCTCAAGAGAAAGGGAAGTTTATGATATACCCATATTCACAAGAAGATATACCTCCTTCACCTTCAACGTCATATAATTCGAACTCATACCATGGTTCTTCAAACGCATACACAACAGTTTCAACTAACGTAGAAATACAACCTTCTAGGGCTTACGAGTTGGTTGATGTCAAACAAGAACAAAATTCTTATCAGTATCAAAAGCCATCCCCTGATTATCATGATATCAAAGGTTTGGTTTCTCCACCGCCACAATATAATAGTGGATCGCATCAAGAAATGTCACATCAAACATACCCTTCCACTCTTTATACTACATACAACGGACATGACTTTTCCACACTAAGTGGACAATTCCCAATGGTGATGTCTAATTACTTAGTGGACCCAACGCAATTAATAAAAAATCCTCAATATCAAAACGCAGGTATTAGCCAAGACTACATACGATCTCATGGCTCACCACTTGATCAGAGAGTGGTACCAGTTCTTGTTCTACGAATCCCCAGTTCCTTCTTGAAGAAGCCTACCGCTGAATTATATTCAAACTCACCACATAATTATCCAGTATCTCATTATTTAAATAAGGTTAATTTACAAGAAATAGTAAACAGCTACTTCAAAAAGCTCGGCTATGATTTTGCGCCCCAAGTAATGCATTACCAGAACTCTGCATTACAGAACCTGTTCCAACTGCGGCAGTTGAACCCATGGCACACTATGAACATCAACATTACGCTTCATCTCATGTACAACAGCCGTCATATACCCAAGCGGATTACTCAGGGATACAATATTCGGGGGTTCAACCAGTAATGGCCAAATATCCTTCAACGTATTCTCACCAACAATACTACGTTCAGCCACAATCTTTGTATCAACAACCAGAACAGCAGTATGAATATCAGTATCAGTACGTTCCACAGTCGGAGCAGACTCAGTCTCATTACGTCCAGCCTCAATACCAAACGGAAGAAGTCACGAGTCAAGATTCTTACAGCGGACACGTCGCTGCATCGCCAAGTGCGGTTCTATCCCAAATGATTATAAGGTCCAAAGTATTCAAGAAACTTCAACACCTTCAGCAGATTATGGAGTTCCCGAATCGCAGAGTCGTCATTTGTCATCAGTATCTCACCTTGAGACATCACAGGAATACGGAGCGCCTAAAGAACAAACAGTTGATTATACACCTCACCATACAATTTCAACTGAATATGGTCCAGCCAAAGTGCAATTACCAACTTATAGCAATGAAGAGTCTACTCAATCACAGTACGGATCATTGCAACAAGATATCCCAAAGCAAACAATTGCTTATTACACATCTCAACACAGTGCATCTGCGGACAAATACTCGCCATCAGTTGAGTCACAAAGCTATTATTACCAAAAACCTGTTAACGACGATTCCGCAAGTCAACAATTGGTGCTCTCTGAGAATTACCCAAGTAAAGATCACACGCTTGCAACCGTTCTGCCGTCGAACTACAAACGTGACAAGAAACCTAACTCAGTGTCCGTCCAAACCGTTAGCTACGTTACCCCAGTGCCTTACTCTTCCAAGTACCCGATGCCGTACAAAATAATGGTGCCGCAAACTGTACTTCGAAATCCGGGTACGGAAAAGGTTTCATATGTAAACTCACATTCACTATCCAGTCAATTGGCTAATGAAGAATATAATCCCGAAGCAGAATACACGGTTTCAACACATTACGTTCCCCCAATCAGTAAACAGAAACCACCAGCTTATCCCAGAAATTATCATTCTCATCCCAAGAGGAATACTAAGCCAGATAATAAGTCAGTTAGTAAGCCAGTTAATACTAACCCCCTTAGAAAACATAAAGAAAAGGCTGATTATAAAAAATCGTCTTAGTTATTTAAAGAGAAATATAATTAACATTGTAAATATAGATAAGGATTTCAAATCATTTGTAGAATTTTACTGCATAGAATCATATTTTTGAAAAATAAATAAAATGTGATTGTAATTAATATATCAATTAAAGTGAAATATTTTGAGCACGGAAAATTTATCGAGAGCTTTTGTGTTATTGTTACCCGTTATTTTATTTATTATGTGTTAACAGTCTAAAGCTTTTTTTTATTGAATAGTTATAGAAAAATAATATTATTCGTTGCCATGTTGTTTGTTCGGAATTTTTGTTGTTATCTAATTCAAAATCATGGCTGTATTCTTGTGCAATATAATATTATAGGAAGACTTGGATCTTTTATTGTTGTATTTGTTTGACTTTAGATTTCTAAGACCGTATTTTCTTTAATAAAAAATCTATTGATATTTAAATTGTTTGTGTTTCCTGAATTCTTGTCCTAGTATAAATAATATGTGATAATCAAAAAGAGATTATTTGCTCTGGGGTCCTATCGTCCTATGTTTAGTGTTAATTTTAATAAGATAATTAAAATAAATTCTAAACATAAAACTTCTCTTTGAATATAAATTATATACTATTTTCATTAACTTAAATTACAGACATTTTGATACAGATGTCAATTGTTGCAGCTATCTCTCTCTTGCATCTATGCTTTGAGCGTGTACATTGTGCTCAAGAATAAATCCCAGTTTATCTTATATTTGTCTCGTTTTTTCCGACCTCAACCCATCAAGACACTAACGAATTCCAAGATCGATGAGCATTTTAGCAGATTTTGACACAATTCCCTGAAAGATACAATTATCGCTGATTTAATTTTAAATTTTTAGCAGTGCCTACCGCTGCCTTCCTACCCGAGCACACTCCGAAGCTTCGGCAGTAGGTGTTGGATATCGTCAATAGTATAACAATATTCGCACTCTTTAGATAAAATCTAAAATAAAAAAAAATAGACGGCTATTATGAATCAATTTAAAAATGCAGCTCAAATACAAGAACATTTTTTTACAGAACATATGTTCAGGAGGGACAAAAGAAATTGATTTATGTATTTGACATCGATGCTTGTAACCGTATTCGGCAAAACAATCAAATGCGTATACGTTATTAACACGGCTGAGCAGAAACACATTTATTGAACCGTACTGTTAAAGTGATTAACGAGTTATCGATGCGAAATCTTATAATTTATTAGTGTTGTTAAGAGATATAATCATCTGATACATTTAACGTAATAATTGACCGTGGTAGTAAACGCTTCTATTAAATGTAAACATCTATGCACAAAGTAACACATCTCGCCGCTTTGAAAAAGTTTAACAAGATCTGAAAAATTAAAATCGTTTACTTATAAATGATTTTGATTAAATGTAGATGTGATCTCATTTGACATTTATAACGTATCATGTGAACATAGGAAAAGCTCCTGCGTAAACTTTTGCTTGAGTTTTGTCTTTGAGAATAATTGCTGACGACAAACGATACTTATCGACATTTTCGTTTTGCAATGACGTATTTCATTATGCTATTTAATTTACAATTGAAAATTAGAGTTTGGAACAGTGTAAATTTTTCCATTAAAATTATGGATAACCTATAAAAAAACACGCAAGCTAAAACCTTCACAACCTTGATTTCAATTCTCTTACACTAATCACAACGTCATTATTCATTTTAATTGTTAATAGACACGTGAAATGAATGCTTCATCTCACTCAGATAAAATGAAGCGTCGTTAAAAGAAATGGTGTTACAGTCGAGTGAAGACACAATAAAAATCGTAAAAAAAACTGACAATCGAATGTTATAAAACCAATGTGAACTAATTTACTTATTTGAAACGAAGATTCATTTCCTTTGTAACATGTTGCAATAAATACCTACTTAATATCTTAGTAAGGGTTTATATAGTATAGAGGTAAGGGCAAAAATATTAATACGAGTAAATAAGTTTGCACGGTATACCTACGCGTAAATGCTGATTATATTCAGTAAGGCGTTAAACGAAAAAGCAGAGAAACTCTTGAATTAAAACTTATTTCTTTTTACATACGCGTGTCCATTCCTCATAACATACACATTTTCACAACAATATCATTAAAGGATATACAGTCTGGGAAGTTACTGTATACTATTAAAAGCCACATTCCGCTCTACATCGATTACATTGCATAGTGTGACGGAAGTAGAATTTGTAGCCCGTACTTATATGATATGTAAACTTTATTATACGCCACTTTTGACAACTATTGGATAACTTATAAGATTATTAACTTATAGGTACAGATTACACACAGCCCTTTTTGTACATCAATGCAATACAATAATCTTGTTCTGGACAGGCGTTGTAGAGAGCTTCTGGAGAGAAAGGCTGAAATGTTTAAAAAACTGTACCTGAACTTAGATCATCATCATCTTTACAGCCACATAATGTCCACTGCTGAACATAGGCCTCCCCCTATAATTTCCACGCCGACCTGTTGGAAGCTATCTGCATCCAGCGGCCACAAGCAACCTTCTTTAGGTCATCTGACATCTTGTGGCGCATGACAAAATCATGAAAAAAGGCCGATACAAGATTTGCATAGTTAGGATTTCACCATCATAACTTTTTAAAGGAAAAAGCTTCCATAAGAAAATCTTTCCTTAGGCGAGCACAATCTTAATGTATTAAAATTATAAGTTGTACGCAATTAAAGTGCCACCTAATTTACTCAGCACCGCCCAGTCGGAGGCACATTGTGGCAAGGTAGGGCTGGTTTCACTCTCTTTGCACTGCTTCCGCATTTCCTAACCCTAGACCGGTTACATGGAATCAGGAAGACGTGAGCTTGACTGGTGAGCTATCATTAAGCCGAGTTTACTGTTTAGACGGATGGCGAGCGTTTATTGGAACTTGCTCGATCATGCAAGTAATATGGTTTTCTTTTTTTATATAAAGATTCTAATAGCTACATTGTATTTAAATAAAAAGGCAGTTGTTGATTCATTTATTGATAATTTGTGTTCGCGTAAAAATCCGAATTAAATGACGTGATACTTATAGACTGATAAATTATGGAAATTAAATTGACTAATAGTCTTCTTTTAATTGTAACGCCATCATTTAAAAACACCCTTTTTGGTGTTTTTTGTTTACTTACACTATTGTGGTTTTAAAAGTTCGCAAACCTTACTGGCCATGTGTCCCGCTACAGGTAGACTAGGGAAACGCCGTGGAAATCGCATGTTGTCCAATCAATTGTGCAATGCTACAGGATGTGGTATTGGCTAGAGACTAATTGTGTTTCTGATACGGAACAGATATGCTAAATTGACATTAAGTTGTTATTCTATCAGAAGTATCGGGTCGCTTTCTGAAAAAGTTAATATTTTAATAGAAAAACTGTAATAATAGTTTATTTATGTCATGTCATAAGTGAACGGGACGGTCAGTGCGCTCATTTGGCGACAAGTGATTCGCTTAACCATGACAGAAGCAGTGTTGGATGAAAATTATTAACGGTAGGTGGTAATTTTTTTTCATTCAACACTGTTTTGCGCCCGTTACTCGAGATGAGGTCTCTTATTATCCAGTTATTTAATAGCTACAGGGCCCTTATCCTGAAACAAAGAAGTCCAAAACATTCATACTTTACGAAAGGACTTACTTGCTAGACGACTCAGTACCGATTCTACTCGTATCACCTAGTAAAGTCAACTGACTATCCTAGTACATAGGGATAACCCAATCTCTATAATATAATAGAAGGATATAACCGGTCAAATGAGTGTAAGAACAAAAAAAAATAGGTATGAACGAGCGATGAACTGGTTAAAGGCATATTTCAGTGTTTTGTACAAATAGTAATACGTCGTAACGTTTTTCATTGATTGTACTGTCTGTCACAATAAAATCCCATACCACCCTTTAATCTATATGATAAACACAAAAAACAATAAAAGTAAAATAAATATATAATAGGTACTAAACATAAAAGGTCAAATATGACGAAACGACTGAATAATTATATAATAATCGTTTTATCACAGTTGAATCATTTCTAAAGCACCTTTTAAGGTTAATACAGACGATCTGTCATCCATCGTGAATAGAAATTCATAAATAACAGCATGACAAACCGTGATAATATACTGACATATGATAACAAGTAAACAATTGTGATGAATAGCTATAAGTTATTGAATAATGGTGTAGGCTGTTACCAATTATACTCGTACATTGAGCAATTGCAACACATTTCTAAAGCTATAATGAACAGTATTCACATTATGTTTCAGTTGCTTCTTGTTAATGATTGTTAAAGATTTATGTGTAATTTAATATTAAAATTTTTTTATGTATTTTCATATAATTAGTAATACAAAATATACGTACTCGTTCCTCATTTATCTAGAATGCCTGCTTCATACACTATCAAACTAACCTAAGTGTCAGTTAAAATACAGCTTTTCTGTTTCTGATGAGGCGTTATAATTATAATATATCAATTATGTAATATTTATGGGTCACGGTATTAACTAGCTAATACTAAACCAGCAATACAATTAGAATAATGTTTGACACCAATCAAGAAGTTGCCCTATGTTCCTCGAGTCCCCATAATTTTAATTCCTAGCTGAAGGTTAAACCACAAAGTTACCATAATTTTACAGTGTGTCATTTAATTAATAAGTGTCGCTTAATATTCGCAAATGACCAAACATCACTTTCCTCTGTAACATTATTACCAACGCTTACTTTATGGTGTTTTCGTTCGTTACCACTGATACACCTTTTGCATAAACAAGTTTGTATCTTACTTTTAATTAAGTATCTACGAGTATTTTCCCTAGATGTAAATACGGCAAGTCCTTCTTTAGTGAAGACTGCTGTCCAGTTGTAGAAACCATTTTTTGCTTTATATCTATAGAAATATCTATAAAAGTGTCAGTGCAACATTTGAACCAAAAGTTGCATTGATTTTATCATCTTTTTTTAATATGAGTTTATTTAAGAGGATTTAATTATTACCCGTCGATACTATTCAATTTAGAAAATTTTAGGCGTTAATTATTTGAAACTTAATAGATTGGATTAGGTCCTCTCGACATTTATAAAACTAGGACAGGTACATGTAGAAGGAACAAAAAAGTTCATTGGTCTTGACATATAGAGGTTAATTGTATGCTGATTTCTGAAGTACCTTGACAGACCATAACCTGATTATTAAATGATGGATAATATGGATATCGCAGCTCTATAAAAAAATCCTTTATAGATTAGAAATCACTAGATTCGATTAAATAAATTGTTCATCGAATCGCATTATGTGTGAAGCGAACTTTAAAGCGTCATAGGATCACAGTAAAGTTTACTATTATTACGCTAGCCCTTCAAGCCTGCTTTCTATCTCGTTTATTCAAATATAATATTAATAAAACGACGCCTCAAGGTAAGTGCTTCCCCTCCAGTTATATAAAATGGTTTCCCTTCCTAGTTATTGTTATAGCAACCGGACGCTACAGGAAGTGACAGCACATTTGAGAATGCCACTTTGGTGAAGCAATGCAACCTATTTTCAAGTTTTTTTTAACAACGTGGAAAATGGGCCTTCCTAATCCACCACTCGTGGGTGCTACCGACTACTATCTCCAGATTATGGCCAAGAAGGATTTCTTCACATGCCCTCTAAATCGTATACGAGTTAAATCGTTTTTAATATGCGGTCTCCTCACGTGATTCGATCACACGACCCCCAAAGCACTGCTGGCGAGCCTTATCTTACACATGAATAAAATTTGAGTGTCTGTTTGTAATATTGAAATAACCCTTTTTTTTCTAGCATATGAATATACAATATATACAGCAAAACAACATTTATTAAAAATTTTGTCTTTTTGGTCAGGGTAATCTCTGAAGTGGCTGGATATATATAGATTTGGACGGGCCTTTTTCGGCAGCTCGTATATGTAATAAGGGAAAACTTAGGCTACTTTAGTTTTCGAAAAGTCCTGTTTATTTATAAAATTAAAGTAATGTTGTTCCATTGGGCAACCGCGCGTCGCGTGTGCTGGGCTTTTATCGTAACTTAACGAAGCGATTTTAGGTTATGTTCTACGGCGGGAAAATATCATATACCGCGGGTATTACTGCGGGTATTACCGCGGGTCACAGCTAGTAATAAAATAAAAATCTCGCAGCAATCTAATCCTAACGTTAAAACCACTAGACTACAGAGGCACTTAGCTTCAGATTTTAATACATGATTCTTTTTGCCTTTTAATGTACGGAACCCTTAAAACGCCTCTTTCTATGTGTCTTTTTTCTTATCTCTAGTGCAACATAGCGTTGATCGCACAAACACCATTAGGCCGAGCTTCCGCATTACCAGCCTTATATAAGCTTGAGGCAGGTACCGAGCCTTGCCTAAATTGAAGAAATGTAAGTCTATAAAAGTTCACGTTTTACAACTACTACTTAACCATGTATTATGTATGTATTAGATATAACTATTTAACTGAATGTGCTAGTCGCTACGTCGTCGAGCAATCGAGCTCGAGGAAGAATATCTATGATTGTATGATGAATAACGGAAAATATAAACTTATAAATCATCAACACATATTACGTACCTGAATCTTAGGTAAACAATAAACTTTATTGGTTACATAAGGTCTGCATTCAACATTAGGATGTCGTAGAACTCACAAAAATAATTTCCTTTATGTACCACAATATATTGATATGATAATTATTTTGACAATTCAATATGATTAAATGTGTGAGGATTTATTATAAACACCAGTAATCAGTTTAAAATTATAAGTGTTTTTATTAATTTTGTGTTATGGTCTAATCTACATGTTAAAGTATTAATTAATTTCAAATCGAAAATGTTGACTTATTTTTTTTATATATTTGTGTTGATATGCCCTTACGCTGTTTGAATCTATTATTGCAATCATTCATCGATACTGTTGAAAGTAATTCTGAATCAAAAATACAAAGGTATTCTTTGTATTATCATTTCATTACATACTGTCTTCTTATATCGTTGTGTGCATAAAAAATCCACTAATAAAAAAACCAAGACTATGTTTATTATAGGTATCAAGGTTCGCCTCAATTTGAATGAAAACTATGACAAGCAAATAATATGGTCTGTTATCAAGCGAATTTAGTTTATAAGGAAGGCTATAACCACAAAATACGCCATGGAGCTCATCAATCGCTTTCCCTCTATTGCATAATTACTGCGTCACTTGCATCACGATGGTAACATAGGAAAGTGTGTGCCTTACCATCTGCTGCAGATGCTGGTCCTTGGGCGGGGAAATGTTAATGCTCCCCGTTGATCGGACCAACGAACGGACACTGGATCTCAAACTTAAATACGTAATGTGAGTCGAGATTTATTCTTAAACTTCTGTTTCGTGAAGATGTTTTAAAATTTCGTCAAAATCCATTCAGCCGTTTAGACGTGAAGAAGTAATAAACATACACACTAACAACATTTCACATTATTACAATAATAGTATGATGAAATAATTTGTATAAAATATTGAGATTTAATTTATAGTTGTAGAACATGTGACAATGTCCATTGACACGTATATTCATGTTGCAATAAGGTAGAACACTATATGACCAAATTTTTCCAATGAATTTAATTATATAATCCCACTGTGAATATATATTTTGTCGTTAATTTTAATTTATTCTAATTTAATAGTCTTTACATGATGAGGCGTATATATGCATTTGCATTTTAAACATTTGAGAGGAGTCTTTGTTTGTTTACATTTGATATTAATTTAACAGATCGAAATAACATATATAATACTTGTGTTTTGGTAAAGATCTATTACTAAAAACAAGCTGTATTGTGATTCAGTATCCGTATTTATTGGTAGCACCTATGCCATTTTAAGTTTTTAGGGAAAATTAAAATTACATTACCCGTTAACAATGCACTGAGTACCACTATTTAATAACCTGGGATAACGGTGAGGGCTTCACAGTATACAACATAAATGTATTAAGTAGTTATTTTAAGGATTCTTTGTCAGCTGTTTGTTATCCCAAATAAAATAAATAAATCAAAATCATTATCATCACCGTATATGTTCCACTTCAGGTAGGTACAAGCCCACCAGAGTTGAGTTTGGGCAATAATCCACCACGCTGGCTTGGTGGATTAACGTGCTCTCCGACGCACGGAATCCTGTATTCCAAACAAACTGGAGGCATACAAAGCATTTAAAATTGTTTACTTACTCAATAAGTTAATGTATGTATTTACTCGCAAGTTATCAATAGTTTTCGACAGGTAGAAGTGTGGTTATTGGTGGAGGACTATGTTCAGCAGTAAAAGGTATCTTGAAGCTGATATGATGATGAATCTGAAAATCACTAGATATGTACAGTCAACGTTACAATCATAGTAAGTAAAAGTAAGATTAAAGTATATAGAAAGACATATACAGGTACATATGTAAGTTAAAGAGTTGAATTTTAAGCGGGAAAAACAATAGAAAGCCTATTTTTTAAGGTACTTCATTCCCGGCTTAACAGCCGGGTGAATCATTATTTTTTGATATCTTCTATTTCTCGCACCATAACAGTAATGCTTCTCTTGTAGAGTTACAATATTATCTATATTGAGGGTTGAATAATACGATGCAAATCATTGTCCCTAATTCAGTTTTACAAATATTGATTTTACACAGGCGAAAGTTATGATTTAGAGAAAAATAAATACAAGTTCGCATCCCACAGCAAAGTTTGAGCACCACGCGTTAACTAGTGCAAGTGTGCGCTGCACCCACCGCGACTGCATCGGTGCACTCACACAGCCCCGAGCGCCACGCTTCGCTACCCCCGTATATAAACCATTGCAGAACTAGCCTTGAACTTCACTCCAGCTGCATCGCCACAGGACCTAGGAGCCAAGCGACCTAGGGCTTGCCTCAACCCCCCAAGTTTCAACTGTGTGCTGTGTGAAATGTTGTGTTGGATAGGTGTTCAATGAACTGTGTCGGTTGGTGAAAGAAAAGATCAAGCCACAATGAAGGTCGTACAGCAAACGGTGAGTTTTATAATATTCTTATAAGTTTAATTAAATATTCAAAGCCCGAAAGAATTCTGCACCCGGATTATGATAAAAATGCACATGTTAAATTCATCAATAAATAATTAATATGGATGTAGAGTTACGTCAGAAGACATGTTACTCTTACATTATATATAGAACTGATAATATTTTAAAAAATATTAGAGATGCGCCGAGTACTCGGTTGATACTTATTCGGCCGAATAACTTGGTTTGAATGCCGAGTATACTTTGTTTAAGAAAATCAATATATTTAGGAAGTTTTTTTAAAACAACAGTGGTATAAAATAGAATCCATTTATCAGTAATTTACTTTAAGAATTTGAGTAAATTATTTGTGCAGGTCCAAATATCTGTAGTTATTGATATAGCTGTATATATACACTTATAATCTATATTTGTTAAAATATAAATGCTGGTGAAGCTAAAATTATGCGCAGAAATATTTGAGTAAGATTTTAACTAAATTATATTGATGGATGTCAATCCTTCAAGTTATACTCGTTTACACAAACGTTTTTAGTTAAACCAAAACAGACTGTTATAAAATCTCCCGATTTATGATAAATTAGTTATTCTTAAAATATACCGAATAATGTAGTGTTGTTTATACAAGTAACAATTTATTAATTCTCTCGATTCGAGAAAATAGTAAAATCATTTTTTATTTGTGGATTATAAAAAGACACCCTCAAAACATTTTCTCATATCAATCACCAATCAATCACGACTTTAACAAAGTCATTTTAAATATATTTTTTGACAACTTTATTAGAATATTGATATGATCAAAATGCAAATGATAATAAAATATATAATTTTTATTGATTCTCATATATATTCCTTACGGGAAGGCCTGTGCCCTGCAGTGGGAAGTTATCGGCTGATGATGATGATTGTTTTCAAAGTTGAGAAGTATTAGTCATAGAATTTACGTAGTTTTTTATGTTAAACTGTACCTAACTCATACACTTAAAAATGTTTTTAACTAAAATACCCAGTGCAAACAGTAAATTTAAAAGCAAAAAAGATTTTTTTAGCTAAATAGAAATAGTAAAATAATTTATTTATAATTTTAAAATATTTTCTCCTGAACGACAAACATAAAACTTGATCACATGATCCTGTTGGGAAATATAAAAATAATTTCAGGGTAGCTTAAAAGAGATCAACATCAAACATTTATTTTTTTATGTTAAAGTGTACAGGGCGGTCAGGAAACTTATCTGATGGTAAGTGATACGTCTGACCATGACAGAGCGGTATTTACGGAGACCAATGACTGATAAATAGTTAATATTCTCCATCAATGCCGCACTGCGCCGGACACTAGAGACAACAGATGTTAGATCTCTTATACTTGGTAATTTTAAAAGCTACAGTGCCCTTATTCCAAAACACAAAAGTGCGTACTACCTAGACGATTCAGTATCGAGTCTAACACCTAGTATGCTTACGAAAAAAAATTGAACTGAGGAAGTCTTTAGTACATATGATAAAATCCTTTGTCAGTATATAATTGTCGTAAATTTTTAGATCCGGTTATTGTTAACTTTCTTCCTCGGTATTTATAGCAATCGCGATACGCGTACTTATCTTTATATTAATGTTGACAAGCCCTATTGTAAGTGAGTGTATGTATATGTATGTATACTCATATATATTATAATAATTTAGAATGTCCATGTGAATACTATAGTACGCTTCACCGTATAGGTGATTTTTTTCACGCTGAATTAAGGTGTTAAACAGGTATCATATAAAATGAATAATTATTTACGTTTGATTGTAGTAATGCAGCAGTGAGGTTCGCCAAAATACCTTAAGGTTTCGTCTTTAAAAAGATACATATCTTTGTTAATCATTTGAAACAGAACGGATCAATACAGTACGTGAATCGAATGATGCAATTAACTTGATTTACGCGTACACAAACATTTATTATCCAATTGATACAGCTGTGCTTGCAATTAATAGGCTTATTAATCGATTCTTGAACTCGAGTCGCAATTGGTATTCGATGCTTGATAAATAATAGTTTGGTCACGGTGACTTGTCACGACTACGCTGATTTGATAACCGATCAGTGACAGCTGTGAAATTGAAAACATGCATTTATTGCTTTGTGGCGTAAAATTATCGTTTGATTTTTTTTTATTAAATTCGAATGCAATTGTTTGTTTTTAAATATATGCAGTGACATACAGATTGCCATACCTTTTGTTTTTAAGTAATTTTGATTAGAGAAAATAACGAATACAGGGGTTGAATCATTGGCATCCATAATGGATGTTTTTTACGAGAACCTAATACCATATAGATTTACCAGAAAAGTTTTACAAAACAAATGATAAATAAATAAATTATCGCATGGTATTAAGTAATTCGATAATTTATTATAGCTGGTACTGGTTTATTAAGCGCATGGGCGCACCCGACCGACCTACCACGCCTACACCGCCCTCTGCCACACCGCGAGCCGTGAACCTGACTCACCCCATATTTAATAGATTTTTTTAAGTCTACTTTTCCCCTTGTTTTGTAATAATTATGTATTAATGTTTTGTAATAATTATAGATCAATCGCAAAGTGTTTGACATGATTTTCAGGGTTTAAAAATATTCGATTTTTAAATCAATAGATTGGCCTTATATTTGGGGGATATACTTTACACCACGAGTAGGTTCTTATGTTTAAGAACTGCCAATGTTTATCCTGTATATAATAATATATGGATGAATCGACGACCCGCGGAAGGTCGCTGGTGGAGGCTGGATGAGGAAAGCGGAGGATCGGGATATCTGGCGCAAAATGGGGGAGACCCATGTCCAGCAGAGGACTGCGATAGGTTGAAGAGTATAATAATAAAATCGATAATGAACTCAAAACAAACACACAACATATTGTGTAATAATGAAACATAGATTATATATTCTACAATATATAGAAATATATTGTATAATAGTAATATAAAGAAAGGTTGGAATCGTCAAGTCACCAGTAGACAAGTTTTTAAGTAAGATTTTGTGGCTGTTTAGCTTTCGCCATCTAACTACAATTATAAAGGTAGCCTGTCGTATGGTATCAGAACTGTGAATGCTACCTATGTTAACATTTTATATATATTATTGGTTTCATGTTTTTGTATTATTTGCAAAGAAAGCACTGCCACATAAATTCAATCATCCATGTTAATGAAACTTAAAAATGTTCGTCTACACAGGGATCACTCCGGAGCATTTACGAGTAGCATAAGTAAGTAGCTGACTTTACAATCTTTACACCAAATTTGTAGTCTATCTCGTAACCATCATGTTACGATAATTTCATTTCTCAACATTCATTAGTTAGTGAATTCATTAATTTATCATACGATATTGATATCGTTTAGTTTAGTAACAACCATCATAATACGGCTCAAACCTCAAAACAGCCCATCAATGACAGAATATTTATCATTTATACCGCTTAGGAAATTATGCAAAAAACGTTATAAATAGGTTTGAGAAATGTCGTGAAACCTCAGATTTATGAATAGGCCCACTTTCCTGTTGTTACGTAGTGATTTTGTTTGACCTAGATAGGGCGTCGTATATATTATTATGTAATATTTCCCAATCGGAAATTTTACCATTTAGGACGATCTCGTATGTTTTAATGAGTTTTACTTGTAACGTAACATGCCCAATATTGTCTTGAAGCATCTTAAGACAACTTTGTTCTACACTATTATTTTCTAGTAAGAAAAATGATAGCTATGTATGGACAATTTGAGGTTTACAAAGGACAGTCGGCGACAATCGGTAACTTTAGGAATTCTCACGCTGCCATATGCCTCGGGGGCGGTATTTCTGGCAGGATCTATCTAGAAAACTGCTGAATATACGTTCATTCTAATAACATCGACTCCCTGTGGTCGGAACTTGCATTCAGCAGCCATCCGCAAACCTTTTCAAGTCATAAGCAGGCATTCTACGCTGCACTTGTCGATAGGCCTTCAGACCCAATCTCCAAAGGTTCTTCGTCTAGTACTCTTACCACTGGCGGTTATTTATCGATGGTATGACAACCCATCTGGTGTATGGTTGAGGCATCGGCTATTACATCAAGAACTCCGGGTTCAATCCCGGGCATTACAAACATTTGTGTGCATGAACGTGTCTGTTTGTATTGGTCAGGGTGTTTTCTATGTATGATATTTATATATTTTAAAAAAGCATTTAAGTATGTTATCCGCTGTTTAGTCCATCATCCATATTATAGGCTGATTCTTAGTTTGAGGCTAGATGGCGCTGCGTGAATGTCAGTGAATATTTATATTCCGATTCGATTACGTAGACAAAATCCAAGCACATTTCAATCACTCGCTACCTATAAAAATACGTAGTCAGAAAACAAACTGACTGAACGACCCATATGGTGTAATGGTCGAGACGTCGGCTTCTACACTAAGGGTTCCGGGTTCGATCTCCGGGCACTACAAACATTTGTATGCTTGAAAATGTCTGTTAGTAATGGACTGGGTGATTTATATGTATAATATGTACGTATTTACAAAAAAAATGTGTATAAGTATGTTTATCCGTTGTTTAGTACCATAATACAGGCTTCACGCTTAACTTGGGGCTAAATGCCGCTGTGTGAATGTCAGTGGATATTATTTTTATTAAAAACTGGATAGGAAACAAATTTACGTACGGTCAATGTCACTATATAACCAACGAGTTCGTCAAATATCGTCCCATCAATATGATCAATACCATTTTGTTATTAAGAAAGCAAGCTTCATTACGGTCAATAACCTTGTTGTTTACATTTTGATCGACCTCGAGTAAAGCAGCGTAAGTTACAGTGCAATTTGCATTACATAGTATGAGTCACAGCACGAAGTAGAGGTACGCAACAGTCTCGCCGTCTAACATAAGTATTACGTCGGGCTGCGTAAGAGCAATTGTGGTCCGATTCTAGTCATTCAATAAGAAAACTAAAGCTCACCCATTATAATAAATTCTATGTTTTAAATATAATATGTAGCCTGTGTACATACATACGTACATACTTACGTGTCTAATGTTATATACTTTTTCAGTATTTTCAGTCATACATTTGCTTATCAGGGACTTTGCTGAGTGAAGTCCAGTTTGGCATTAGCCTTTAAGATTTTCTGTAATCTGTTGTTGTTTTTATTTTTTGCCAAATAAATCTTCCTTTTTTTTATCTTTCTTCCATTCAAATTAATCATCTAGAATGATTTTCAATTAATTCATGTCATAGTAGTTTTGGACAAAATAGAAACTCGCGAACTGTTATTAAACAACATACATATCTCATTATAAAAGTTATGCAGAACCAAAATGTAACTCTTCTTAATGTCTAAAAGTAGGGAGAAATTGGCGTACTAAGACATTCAAAGTAAGTAATTTATTGCCATGATAATAAAAGTAAAAGTTCTGTTACATTGTAAACCTTTCAAAGATAACGAATATGCTACTTCTGTTAATCTTATCATAGTCTTAAAAGGCAACATTAGAAAACGTAATGCATAAAATTATTTTGATGATAAATTGTGACATAAATGTATTCAGCTTTCAGGATTTGACTTTGTAAATACTACACAGCCTAAGTAAACGTATCAATTGATACAACAGATTGAGAAGTTGTATGAATTGCGAATTGTATGAATTTGCAAATTGTTATTTTACTAAGTTCTCACAAAGCGTACATAACATTAAGGCTGTACGGAATAACCTATGCCCTTAGCGGGTGGGTGGACGTCGTTCTCAGACACGTTAATGTACTATTAATTCCTCTATGCTAAATTTGACACTTTCTCTTCACGAAGTAAACTCCATATCTTCAGACGTTAATATAATCTTTATTTAAAAAAACGACATTTATTTTTCGTAATATTATATAATTCGTTTCATACATTCACAATGAATTAAACAAAACGGTTTTAACATGTTTTGTAAAATCGTAAAGTGCAAAAAGAAACTAGAACAAGAAAAAAGGAGCGTTTTATTTGATTCTATAGAATATTGTATTTTATAAAAATGCGACTGATGAGGATGATTTTTGACAAACATTTGTGATACAGGTATAAATTAGAAATTTTGTTTTAGGGCAGTATTTGCCAAAAACAGCTGCCGAAATGAGTATGTTACGTTTTATCATAAAATTTCTACCAAACAAACCTATAACAAGCAGAGAAGCTTAACATTTTAAGTAAATTTAATTTACCTTCGCTGTTCCCACGGTGCATGGTCCTAGGATGGTGAGCTTAGAACAGGTAGTTAAAAGTGACAGTCCGCGGAAGCGCACTTTCGCTGCGCGGGCGCAACGGGTGAAACGCGTGACCGGTAAAGGGCAGAGAAATGGCAATGCGCATCCTAGCCACATGTCACCCTTCAGGGCTGTCAAGTGTCAGATTTTCCTACCAAAGATACACTGTGGTTATGGTTTTTAACGTTATATTATTGTAATTCAACATGAGAAGGCGGTTATTCACCGCCAGGATTCCAGATACAACGGAAAAGCTATAGTTTGCGAAGCTTTATAGCGTGATATTAAGGCGACTACGTATTATAACTTTTTGTAAAATATATATTTTACAAAAAGTTATAATAAAAAGAGTCGTAATCTCTGGTATATCACGTTTTTTATTCATATCTTTTACATCCAAATCCAAAAATGAACTGCACCCGGCATGCATCTGATCTAAACTATTCGGTCGGTCATTACTAGTCATTATAAAAAATGCTATTAGATTTCGGTATAACATAATAAAAGAAGTCTCATTCGCATTTGCAAATATTGTACAGAGTGCCAACCCTAACAAGTTGTCACCGAGCCCCTTGACCTACGTATCGGGTATTTATCTGTTTCGTAGCAACTACATATAGGGAGGCTTGTAGCAGGTAGAGAGTTGAGCTTAACCTTTGCCGGGTGAAACGTGGTTTATTGAATCAAAGACTTTTATTAAGCGGGTAGGTAATACTTGTGTATACTTCTATCGTGGTGCATAATGCCGTTACTTATTAGAACTTTCAACTCAACAATAATTAATAGTTGGTTATTATAGTGTTGAGCTTTTGTTAAATAAGGGTCTATATATAACTATGAAACAGGTGAATGTTAGCAATGGTTTTCTGACAATCGATTTCTGGGTGATTATGAAAGTTCAGAAAGATATATTTGAAATTATGTAGAAATTAAGTCTTCATTCTTGTTGTTATTTGAAATAAGATTCCAGGGACGTGTACAAATAAATTTATTATTATAAAAATAAAAACAAATTTGTCAGTCTTTTATGAAATTGTAACCATGACAACTTTCTCAAAATCCTACATTTGCTGTAGCATAGTTATAAAAAACAGTAGCTTACAACCTTTAGATACGATCTTTACTTTTTTGTACGAATGTTCCTAGTAGCAACATCTTGATGCATTATACACTAATACAAGCAGTAAATCAAACGTATGGGCTTCCATCGATAGCCGTTTATTCGCTCTGACCTTTGACTGCAGGTACTTATGCTTATAAATCATTCGGCTATGGTGATTGATGATGCGGCTAACGTTAAATCTTACACAGACCTACTATGATTTAGACGAGCTTTTAATCGAGAAGGATTATATTGTAGTTTTCCTTTAAACATATTTGCAGATACAGGTTGCTATTTTCCGTCATTATATATCATGTAATATATCCTATACCTAAAATGAGAAACACGTTACTCTATTACCGGATTCTGTTTTTGTTAAAAAAAAAGATTGTGTTTTTAATAAAATTATACATTCAAATCAGATAATAGGCGTTATCAATTTTAACATGTATATAAGAAATTAATAAATAAAATTTTTGACATAAGAAATGATTATACGCATTAGTATAAGGTGAACTTTATTAATTTTGATAAATTTAGTTATAACTCAAGTTACCATCAACTACTCATACTTTAAGATTATTATCCAGATAAAAATGAAATAAATTAAATTACCTAACCACTTTAAAATACAATCAAAGGGAATCCTAAACGGTTTTTTATGTTGTCTTCTTTCTGTGCACAGATTTGCAAAGAAATGCCCTTAATTTATTATCCAAGAAACCTTACGTGTTTGTTTGGGAGGTTAACACAAAGGCATACACGATAGTCGCACCTTCGATTTCCTTTTCCTCTCAAGGGTAAATAACTTTAAGTCACTTAGACGCCTAACAATTTAGCATTATTCAAGAATAAATTCGCTAAATAAAGACCATGGTTTGTTTATGCGGGCTGGCTTGAGTGAATTACGAGTTACCCTTTCACCCCCGGCACTGTTCATGTGTATTATACACGCGATGCAACGTGCTGTTTGCGCTTTCTATGGGCTATAAGTAACGCCATTGTTAAAGCTATAGTTACCTGAAGGTTCTACAAATTTTTTTTATGTATTAATATGATACCAATATTAGTCTCATGAAAATACTATTTATTAACAACATATAAACTACACTACTGACACTTTAAGATATTATATCGTACTTTATGTTAATATTTATTTTGTAGACTTATTGGTGCATACATAATGCAAAATATATTTAAAAATAGACTAAAACAAATTGTAAATGTAAACCTACTATTTTATAATTGTATCGGAAACTTAAGGTTGATGAATAAATCTTAAATTTATTTAAATTCTAATTGAGTCTATTAGACTTTAAGCCAATCTTAAAATGCGTAATCTTTTGAAAAATCTTAGTCAGAAAACTTGTATATTATTCATTTATTACCCAGTAATACTTTTTTAGGTAAAGACAAACTTATCTGGCGAACGAATGAAGATTTGGGAACAGGCCCACATGCATTGAACCAAAGGTTACGGTCCAAAACCGCTCAATGACAAACATCTATTACCCACCCAACTTAAGCTGTGGTGGGACCTTATTTTTTTAATTTAAATCCTTTATTGTTATATTTTTGTTTTATTTCATAAATAATGTTTCATTGTGTTTTTGTAATTCTTGTTGTGTATGAATATTATTTGCATTATACTAGCAGTGGACATTATCTCTCTAGCAGTAAGTAATCGTTATTTCTTTAAAAATTTCATCGAATTCCATTCGCATCTTCATTCAAGTAGGCGTGACATACCCTTTCACCCTTTCCGCATACATAATAGGCACGAATCCCTGCGCTTTCCATCGTGCGATCGGATTCACGTAGCCAGTTATGCCACAGATTATACGCCATTACCGTTTAATAGGGGGAATTGATATAATGAACGGTGTTGCTTTCTGTAGCGTGTCGTGAGGTTATAGATCTTCAACTGACGTTTTGATGGATTTTACTGGTGATCTTTTGAAGATGCCTGCTATTATGGGTATGCTTGTATGGTATATAACTTCATGCGCCCTGACTGTTTCAAGAAATCTGTTAGATTTTTTTGATACGAATTCCATGGTTGTACTCATGGACGTATAAAAAATACGTACAGTATTTTTTATAAGTCTATGGTTGTACCATTATTCTTGCAATCTGTAATGCAGCTTATCATTGCTGTTTTTCTTGCTGCCTTCTGTAATTATTATTTGCGCAAACTGAATTAGTAATTTACTTAAATCATATGATTTAAGTAAATTACTAATTCAAAACAAATTTCAAACTACAAATTTTAAATTACAAATTTCGAATATATATTTGGAATTTGTTTTTTATGTTATTCAAACACTTTTTTATGTGATATGGAGCAATCGAGCTGACAGATGGAAAGTGAATATTGCCGTCTATGGTTATTTGCAACAAGCTACAAGATGCGTTTCCGGCCTTTTGAACAACAGTACGCTCTTTTCTTGAAGGTCTGCAGCTTTTATCAGTTCGGAAATACTGCATGCGATAACTCATTCCACAATTTTGTGGTGCGAGGCAGAAAATTTCTGTTAAAACTTACAGTAGTGCTCTGCCAACTAACTCTAAAGGTGGTGGGGGTGGTAAAGTTGTGGCGTCGATTGATGGTGGAATGAGGCGGCGGGGATCAGTCCGAACAGTTCCCCGGAGCACTTCCAATAGTAAGCATAACGAGGCTACATCTCTTCGCAGTGCCATGGAGTCCATCCAGCCTATCCGAAATATCATGGCAATCGACAATTCGAGTCGCCCTTTGTTGAATGCGGTCTATAGGGAGAAACTGGTACTGGGGAGCCCCTGCTCAAAAATGAGCACAGTATTCCACGAGAGGCCTAACCTGCGTCTTATAAAGTGGCAGGCAGTGTGCCGGTAAAAATTACTGTCTCGATCTATTGAGCACACTGAGCTTCTTCAAGGCTAATAAAGCCTTATCCACTAGATAGCCACGAAACATGACCCTAGCAATGTCTCTTTTGTAGGACTAAGAGACGTAGTTAAATTTATTTTTGTCGTTTCCCTACCGTCGTGAAGGTGACGTGAATATTAGTTTCTGGTCAGTAACGGAACAGCCAAGTCATACATATTTACTGATATGTAGAGTTTGGCCGGGTAGATTTAGTAGCTTGGCTCTGCATGAGATCTGATATCTTTTTTTTACTCGTCGGTCGTCGTGGAAACATTTTACATGAAATGTTTTTGGTGGGATTTCAGTTCTTTTTGCAAATTGCTAGGTAGTCTTATTAATGTTTACTTTTTTCTTAAGTACTGATAAATAGGTTTTGAAGTTACTGTCTACAGTTCCATGTAAACTTTTATGTCCTAATTCATAAAATTGGTGAAAGTCTCATATACAATTTTACGGGTTGAGAATCATGAGTTTATGATTTTTTTGGTTGTATACTAGTACTTAATCCAAAGACCCCTTTAGATTTTAATATTTAAGGCTGAGTGACATCTCCATTTGTCACGTGTCTGATAAAGCTAGAAAGGGCAAACTACGGTCAACAGTGGTAGGCATAAGATGGGCCGGCTTTTCACGAAAATCGTACTTTTTTCAGAACCGGTGGTAGCGTGATTAAAAATAAAAAATTATTGAAGATTCAAAAGTATGTATACCATGTGTAAAAAGTTTTTTTTTTATAAGAATATAGATATTTTGTGTTTTTCATTTCATTGATCGTACGATCTCGGACTCATATTTAAAACTGTAAGCATTACTTACCTTATAAATAACTTTCAGTGTCAGCTCAGATCATCGTGTATGGGTTGTTCACCTGCATTTCATGGACGACGGAGTTTGTGCAGGCGTTGTCACTATCACCACAGCTCGCATGGATTCCATCGTTTGCTTTCCACGCCATACTTTACAATGACAAAACATATCGGCTTAATGTTCTGTAAAGGAAATGCTCTTATTGGTACAGATATAAGGATTTCTGAGACAATTAGAAAGTAGTTGTGTTTTCTTTCGGAATTTATACATGATAATTTGTTTTGGTATTTTTCTTAAATAATAGAAATAATAACATATAATCACCCTAGTAAAGTACCTTTAAATCCGCGGGGTCGTGGATTTGAATTCTACGGGGAGAAAGCATAGTGAAAATCATTTGTGTGGTGTTCCAAGATTTTTAAGAACATTGCAGGCTGAATCACCTAATTGTCATTGGACAATTAGGTAACAATTATGACAATTGGACAATTAGGTGATTCTGCTTGATTTAAATTAAGAATATTTACAATATACATATTAATTTTTTAGGGTTCCGTAGTCAAATGACAAGCAACCGAACCCTAAAAAATCAATCATATGTAGTTTCTAACGCCTCCAGGTGTCATTGGCGTTCAAAGGGTTAAAAGGAGCGTAATTTCATGTACACCTTATGCGTTTAAGGCACTTTATAGTCTCGATGACAAGTTATAAGTGAAAGTGAATATGGTATGCAATTACCATAGTATAATTAGCCATGCTGATGCGCTTCGAGTCGCAGGTCGCACCGGCTTAATCGCAGGTCTTACCTTATGGCGCTTAATACGAAAGAGAAACCTTGTACCAGAGCCATAGCAAGCTTGTAGGAACCTAAGAAAACTTGTTTGTTGAATTTCAATGAATCGTTATGACTTGTACGATTATAACTGTTGTAGTTAAAGATTATGTTGACGGTGCAGTATGTTATTTGAATACTGTCATAACACGTTCTCATGATTATCCTTGAATGAAATATATTTTCACACTGCAATGGATATATTAATACAAAATCAATGACATTTGCAAGAATCATTCATTAATGAACCCATTCCTATTCAGGAACAATGTTGACATAGGCGTATTCATACAGTTATACGTCATCATACTCTTGTTCAAAGCGTTAATGTGATTTATTTCCCCTTATTCAGTTTCAATCATATTTTATCATCATCAGCTCATTAGACATCCCCACCGAGGGGCACGAGCCTACCCGAATAGGGTGATTAGGCCTTAGTCGTCCACGCGGGCCCAGTGCGGATTGGACGACTTTACACACGACCTTTGAATCTCTTCGCAGGCGTGCATGAAGGTTTCCTCACGATGTTTCCTGCACCGTAAGAACATCGGGTAACGTACATATAATTTCGAAAATTCGAAAACACATTGGTACGTGGCGGGATTGGAACCTCAGCCCTCCTGGTAGGAGGGCAACAGCCCACACCATTGAACCACCGACGCTCTTATCATATTTATAAAAAAAAAATGTTTTTTTTCAGGTACGGATACTAGTCATAATACAAATCATCAACAACGCCAACTGTCAAGATGGGTTCAGTGACCAAGACATACTTCGGCTCCAGCAGATGGCGTCCAACGAAGGGCAAGTAGAAACAATCACCAGCTATAGCACCAACATCATACAAAGAGACCCTAATACGCAATCAATAAGCTCAGTTAGCGTGAGGTATCATATGTCAGACCCAGATAAGAACGATGAATATAATAATAGAGCTGACCGCGCTGGCAGAACTCGAAAGGTATATCGGATCAAGAATCCCTTCCAACGCCCCGAAGAAGAAGAAAACCGACAACAAGACGCTGAAACTCAAGACAGTGGCACTGGCGCTAGTAACCAGTACGCAGCAATGCAGTACTCCTTGCCACCCGACGAGTTCTTACAACAAATGAGAGAAAGAGAGAATCAATACTACCAGCAACAACAATTGTCAACCCAAGCCTCTAATTTAGGCTACACAGCAACACCACAACCACAGTACCAATACTCAACAGCCGCACCCTCAATATATGAAAATAATAATCAACAGCATAATCAGCTCTTACAATTGGAGCCAAAAATTTCGCATGCTCAAACGTATTTAAGTAATTCAAATTCTTATCAATATAGCCCATCAAACTCGTATAACCTAGATGGTGCTCAAAGTACACCATCTCCAATTTCACCGTTTTTGTCCACATCATTACCGAATAGTCAATTTTTAGGCACGCAGTCCAGTGCCTATGTGTCTAGTTCAGCTCCTATATATTTATCTAGTCCAACAAATGTTCACCATTACGTATCCTCTCCATTATCGAACATACAACCTGGAACATCAGATTACGGCAATAATAGGGCTGGCACATCAGATTATAATAGGGTCACTTCAACTGTTGGTAGTAATTCGATAAACTATGAAACGGATGGTAGTAAAAAAATGCAAATAGATCATTTTGATAATGCTGCTAATGGAATTAGATATCCTGCGAACATGCAACAATATCAAAATGAATTTCCTAGTTCAACACAAACACCTTCTTCGTCACCTTACTCTGATTCAGTTCGTGACCAATGGCACAATTCTCTGAATGTAGGTAATAATAACCCAATACCAAAATCATTGCAAAGTATGACATATCACCATACTCAAAGTGCCTTACAATACCCAACAACCAAGATTCAAATGCTGATAATCAAAATAGTGAAACCCATCGCATTGGTAATATACCATCAGCTAATAATGTGTTTTTAAATCTTATTCAACCAGAATATTCTATGTTAGGAAATATGAAATCTCGAAATAGAGATACAGAACAAGAAACAGGACAATATGGATATTATTCGCATGGTGAGTATGGTTGGAAAATGCCTACCCAGAAACCATTGAGCAGTCAAGAATCCTACTCAATGGGAAATTACCAAAGATATCAATCACCTGGCGTGCAATCGACAGAACCGGTAGCAATAAGTCAAATGAATTTTCACATGGATCTTAGTAAGCCGCACACTTATGAACAGATTTCTAAATCGAGTCCTGAAACAATCGATCCGCAAGAATTTGCGAAAGCTGCTGCTAAAGCACATGAGAAGCAACAACAACAGCAGCAACAACAACTTTATGCAAACAGTTATTCTCAAAATTATGCTAGTAACATATTAGGAAACCTGCCATCAGGACAGCCGCTTTTTGGAAATGATAAACAGAGAAATAGGTACAGTGATAATACAAATTCCAATTCGTATTCTTACAATAATGCTCAACCTGATATAGTATCAGCCTCTCCATATTATTTTGCGAACTCAAAAGAAAATGTTGTAGACAGCAAATCTAAACAGCCGTTCGATCATGATAAGGCGTTGAAAAATATTGTACCTATTGATGTTTCAAATGTCGTCCCTAATTCGGACTCTCAATCAAAAGTAGTTACAGGTATAGATAATAATAATAAATTTCCTTTATCAAATTTTGGTAAAGATCAATCTGACTTGAAACAATATTACAAGTCTGTCACTGATGCTTACTATAAGGATAAAAATGCAATATATGGCTTTAATATTAAGTCAAAACCTGAGGACTATAATATTGGGAATGAAAATTCAAAACCAAGTGAAATCTTATCACCATATTATACGAAACAACCACAGTCTCATGAGTCCTTGTATAACCTAGGGATGACTGAAAACAAACGTTATCTTGAAGGCACCCCACAGCCCGTAAGTTTTGCATCACAAAGTTCTAATAATTATCAAGATAGCGTACAATCCTCGGCAAGTATCCAACAACAAAGTTTAAATCGACCACAAAGTCAAGTATCTGATATAGCTAGCATTTTGAAGCTGAATGACATTCCTTACCGTTTAACTCAAGGTTTATCTAGCGATTCGCAAGATTAAATAATTTTGATCAAGTAAGTATACCAACACCCCTACCCATGAGGCTTAATCAAAACGTAGGCAGCCACCAAATAGACGTCGCCAATAACATTTTGAACAAATTACTGAGTAAACAGCAGAGTCTGAATAACTTAAGACCAGAAATTAATAATCAACCAGGAAGTATGTTTTCAACGGTAAACGGATTTAAAGTTGCTAATCCTTTTAATGTGGATTTAAAACTTGTCGCTGATATGTTAAAAGGGAAACCCACTGTAGATGACACTCACTTGCAGACAATAAGAGACCAACTTAATAGGCATATACCATTGAAATTTGACATGTCTCATTTACAACAGCTTTTACTTAAAGCTGACAACAATCCTGGATACGGTGCACTAGGTGACGGTATTGGCACACTAACAAGTCCTTATTTTGAAATATATAATTCTGGCCGTTTCCCGTATCAAGGTGTTAAGTATTCTAGAAGCCAAGAAGAAGAGGAAAGTATAGTGCCAATCGCTGATGCTTCTAACACGCATCCGATTGGAGCCGTGATAGAGGAAGGAGATTTGGCAAATGTTCGCGAAGCGGGCACTGGAGTTGAATTAACAGCAAACGATGAAGATACGTTATCTAACACTTACGTCGAAGAAAGGCCAAAAAAATCATTTCTTCCGAGAGTGGTTGATCGGCACAGGCATCCTAATGCTTTGATTCCAGATCGTCATACGTATCAAAGAAAACATCCAAAGTCTGACATAGATGAACCGTACCCATTACTGAAACCACCTGCACCGCGAATACAACGAACCCGAGGTTCGCGAAGTAAATATGAAAAGCCTGGACGAAGAAGGCGTATTACAAAGCCTAAACATCTTAGAATTATCAAATCTGAACCCCTTTTTGAAGCTGGCAGTGATATTGAAAATGAAGAGCCAACTTTACAAACTGTTTTAAGACCGCCGTCTCAAATAGCTGACGCAAAATCTGATATCGACACTGATAAGTTACAGACTTCGTAAACTGTATCTTAATCCCAGTATATTACTTATTCATAATTTGTTACGTACTGTAATACTATACAATAAGCAATTTTTACTTAAAATATCTTTGGGTAAGTAATTAAATGATAATTTATTTTATGAAGTTAAATTTTAACTAGGTATCTATTTTCATGTAGACTAGAACTCTATGAAGCATAACATTGAATCAATTTCTATTTTGCATTAAATACTTAAGTATTGCTTGTCGTAATGTACTCTCATAACCACAAATTAAAAGTACCTAAATTCCTTTACCTTGTAAGAAATGCATTGTAAATAACCTTAATTTTTTAGAAATAGGTAATTGAAAAGAAAAATATTTACAAATGTATTTAATAAGTGTTGTAAATATTTAAGACGCCTACTTTATAAGTATTAAAACTAATCTTACATGTGATAAGTTGATGTTACGATTTGTTCAGATTAGGTTCGTGTGTTATAAATGTTATAAGATTGTTGTTACAAAAATAAAGGAATGTTATAAATCCTGTTTTACTGTTTTATTTACTCGAGTAAGTATTTGAAGTATTCCGTGCGTGTAATTACATCGGTTATGCAGATATGAACACTATAATATTCATGTGCTTAAGTACCGAAAAAATATGACATCATATCACGTTAAGTCTCAATCTCTAGAACTTGATTTCACTTGAATAATGCTAATAGGCTTATAGTCATGATTGATGTCCTCAATTATGACGATGACTGTGCATAGCAAACTTTTATTTTTTATTATTTTTACTGCTTTACCATACAGTATGTATATGTTCTTTTAAATCTTATAACATAGCTAAACGTATAAAATATATAAAAAAGTGTTCTTAGTAAATTAGTTTTATTATAATAGGCAATTAGAAAAATATTAAGTAATAAAATATAATCACTTAAAATTACAAAATATACAATGCACTGCATTATATATTTTGTAATTTTAACTATGGCCTACATGATAGTTTTCTGTAGATGTTTTACTTGAGTAAGTAATATTAACTGCTATAAAATGGCTTCCGGGGTAAAAAGGTATTATTAAGTAACACACGAACATCCTCTGATCTCCCATTACTTACTTACATTAACTTAAGAATGAATCATTTACATTATATATGAAGCCTGAAGTCTTGTTCCTTAGGATACGATCTTGGGGTTTTCAAATCAAGGGTAAATATATTTTTGTTACTTATTTTTTTAAAGCATGTTTACTAAATATGCTCCATACTTTGCCTAACATTACAGTGTATGTCGAACTTGCTCCTGTTTTTAAAGAAGGCCTATGCCAGTCAGCCCTTATAGCCTGAAGATGATGGTGATAATATTTTTAAAGAAATATAACAATACATCTTTGAACAATGGACAGCTACTAATTTAAGTACTAGTTGGATTGATCGTGCGTCGACCAGTTGCGTGCGTCTCGCTTTCTGAACTCGTCAGTACCAAGCTCCGTCCATTCGTCTGAAGATATAGTATGTTCAGATCAAATTATGAAACTGCACGTTTTTGTGTCTCAGTAATTTTTAACATCCATCTCTTCATTTGTTGCGTGTAATGCAAATCAACGCTTAATTACTCCGATTTGTAATTACAATAATCGTAATTGACCAAAGATTTTGGAACAGTAATGCTTGTACTATATTTGGTTCAGATTTCAGTAGAAGTAGGATTGTTTATTATTTCTTACCACAGAACTTTTAACTAAGTGAACCTCAAATGACTCTGAGTATTATCGTTGCCATCAAATTAGAACCCAAGAAACATTGAGAAGTTTCAAAAGAGTATGTGGGGACTAGAGCACAAAAAACTTTTATTAATGTTTAAAATCTTTTAACTAGTTTAAGTGGTGGGTAGATCTTATGGTAGGGCTTCTGAAATTTGTGGGAATTCCTCAACGATAAACGCTGAACTGATTAACAACGAACTGTGTATTGGCTTGATAAGTTTGTATTGTAGATACCTATAATATGGGTTGTGCCCGCTACTAGGGCTTTGCTGTAAATAAATTATAAATAAATTACGTTTAGTCGGTTAAATAAGATTCCCGCAAGATTATCAACTAGCACAATATTCAATTTCTTAGAACAATTGCTAAATTTGAGCGATCGTCTAAAGAACGCAGTAGCCACAATATAACTAAGACCTTCCATATTTTATTTGATAAAGATAAAAACAATGAATGAGGTAGATGACGCTATTTATAAAATAAGCATCCATCGCAGTGTCAGGCATTGAGTAATATTGAATTAATATATTTCCGTTAGAAAAGTTTAGATGAAGCCAAACCTGTTTGTCGCTCTCGATCTCAATATTGTTTTGACCTACAGCCACTGACGACGATGATATAAATATGAAGCAAACATACCAATCCACACAAACAAGCGAGGCTTGTCGTAGAAGAGACAAGTTTCTTGGTGGCCAGCGATTAGCTAATCCAAATGGCTACTTTTGTAAGTTCATCAAAGTAATACTAAAAAATCTTATACACTGAGATAACAATAGCTACTGAACACAATGTAACTGTTAAATGATATTACATGAAAAAGTATTAATTTTAAAACATACCGACCATGAAAAGCTACAAAATACAAAAATTGGTTCATTCAATTACTTAAAAACAGAATATTTTTTTGTTCCAGATAAAATTGGCAGTACTTGCCATATTGGTTACCAGCAGCTACGCTGGGTACCTGCATGGCAACCATCATCATGCACCTGCTGATCATCACCATCATCATGCACCTGCGGATCATCACCATCATCATGCACCTGCTGATCACCATCATCATTCAAGTTATCCCTCAGGATCAGCGTCTCTCGGTGGTCTGAGTGCTCCCAGTTCATACGATTCTGGGTCGAGCTATTCTCCAAGTAGTTTCTCCGGATCTGACTCATATAGCGCTCCTTTAAGTGGAGGATATTCTGGCGGCCATAATGACTTGGGCCTAAGCAGTGGATACTCTGGGAGCTCTTTAGGGGGTGGACTAGCTGGAGGTTACGATAGTGGTTCTGCTTTATCCGCACCTTTGTCTTCAAGTTATGATGGCGGCCATTCAGGATATGATGGAGGCCATTTAGGTGGTGGCCATTCAGCAGGTTTGTCGGCTCCACTTTCATCAGGCTTTGATGCAGGTCACTCATCAAGCTTCTCAGGACCCTTATCATCCGGAATTTCCGGCACCCCTGCTTTCTCAGCTCCGGCATCTGGACCTCTCGACTCTTTCTCATCAGGGGGTCTCTTAGCCGGATCCTCGTTGCCAGCAGGATCTATTGGCGATGGATCTCTTGGAGGTGGATCTCTTGGCGGAGGATCTCTTGGAGCTGGATCTCTTGGAGGTGGATTTCTAGGAGGTGGAGCTCTTGGCGGTGGAGCTCTTGGCGGTGGAGCTCTTGGCGGTGGAGCTCTTGGTGGTGGACCACTTGGTGGTGGTATTGGTGCAGGAGCCGGAGATGCTCCACCTGCCGGACCAAAGGCACCAGTCATTAATGAGATCCAAAATCTTGCCAATGGAAATGGGGCTCCAACACGCTACCGCGTACGTGAAGAAACATATCAAGTCGTCCGCGAAGTTACCCATAGAGTTCCTCAGCCTGTTCCGGTAAATGTACCACAGATCGTTCGGATTCCAGTCCCACAACCTTACCCAGTCAGAGTTCCGAGAGTTAAGAATGTTCCCGTACCTGAAGTTAAGATACAAAAGATTCCCATTGATAAACCGGTGCCTTACCCAGTTGAGAAAATCGTTAAAGTACCGGTGGAGAAAGTTGTCCACGTGCCAGTAGACAACCCAGTGCCCGTGGAGAAAATCGTGAAGGTGCCTGTTGTAAAGATAATTAAGGTCCCAGTGGATGTTGTTAAGAAGTATGCTGTGCCACATGTGAAGACCGTTCATCATCATGGCGGTAGCGGTCACGGATCTGGCGGCCACGGATATGGCGGCCACGGATATGGCGGCCACGGCCATGGACACGGACAGGGTGTGATTTATAAATTTGTAATAGTTATAGAATCAGTTTAACAGGCCATCTCTAGTCTGTACTTTTGTAAATATTCTTCGAATCACGGCTCATCGAGAGCTGCGTCGGGTGATAACTAAGTCATTAAGTTAGGTGTTAAATAACCGTTATTGTTCTGTATATAGTAATATAGTGTTATTACTTTATTAAACGGTTTTCCAAAGATATTCTATACTTTTTTATTATCTCTACCATACACTGAATTAAAATATTATTTTACTCGTTGTACTTAAAATAAAAATATAGACAAATAATTATTTGATATTACTTTGATAACATTCATAATAAGTTTCCTAATTCCACCAGCCATTTTAGATACGCAAAAATAAATATAAAGAAAAGAAAAAAGAAAGAAAATACATTATTTGACCACAAAATTAACATTACAAGACTATAACAGTACAAAACAATTCAACGAAAAAAACAAAACAAAGAAAACAAAACAAAGAAAAACAAAACAAAAAAAAAAACAATGTAAAAAGAACGAAAAAAGCAAATCATTGTATACTTAATAAAATAGAAAATACAATATATTTATGTGGTCAAAAAGGCCCTGTCTCAGCTTTTGTTGCCGTGTGTTGAGTTGGTATTAAAATAATTCAAAAGTGGACACGGCAACGCTGTTATTCTGACAGAGCACAAGTGACTATCATGGATAGAGATAAAGGATAAATAAATAAACAAATGAAAGGCTGTCTTATTGACTGTCAATATAAACAATAGGTATTTAAATACAAATTTAATAAAGTGATAAATTTAAGAATATTGGCCATATGCATAATACTAATTAAATAAATATTACGATACATATAATAGTATTAAAATATACACATCTATGTATAAATAATAATTAAATGACATTTATATAAACAAGGCTGTACAGTGTTGTTTCCCTTGCTGTGTGTGTGTTGTGAGAGTGAGTTCATCAAAATGTCAAAGTCACATTTCAATGTTTTATTTTTAACTGCCTTGTAATTTTTAACAAAAAATAATAACTTATGGAAGTGAATGAAAGTTGAAATTGCCACGTAAACAGATGTAAGACTTTGGCTATTCTAACATTAAACCGGGATAAATGATAAGTGTTATACATCTGTGCATATAATGAATCAAAACTAATATCAATTTCTGGGATGCACTGCATGTAATGCATAGCACGGCCTCGCCTACTGCGTAAACGACCAACAGTAAGTATCAAGGCCTTACATCCCTTGTAATAGCAAATAATTACTTTTTAAACATTTCTTTAAGGCACTTAATGTTCTCATGTTACGCACAGGCGGTGGGAGGTCGTTCCAGCAGCGCGAGGCAGCGAATCTAAAGGAGCCCCGAAATGCTGTGGTGTGGTGTGTAGGTGTGACAAAGATATGGGTGCAGGCTCTTCTCGCATAGCCTTCGCGCTCCTGGGCCCACACAAGTTTCTGGTATAGATATTTTGGTATACCTGTTTTTAATATGCCAAACAATAATGATGCGAGATGTACCTTTCTACGGGCGTCCATCTTCAACAATTGCGCTGTATTGAGGAATGGTGTGATGTGTGAACGGGGGTATATGGAAACAGAACCGGGCACATGCATTTTGGATTCTTTGTATTAAGTTAATTGTTCTTGCTAGGAGGCATGGCCCGTATACTGTGTCACAATAGTTAAGTTTAGATAATATTAAGGATTCACAAAGTTTGACTCGTAGTTTCTCACATATATAGGGCCTTATTCTGTACAACAATCTTAGACGATAGAAACATGTTCGGGCACATTCAGAGATGTGCTTTTCAAAGTTGAGGCTGCTGTCAAGAACCAGTCCCAGATTCCTGGCTTCCTCAACGATTTCAATTGGTTCTCCCTCTATATTTACGTGAATTGGTGCCCGTTTTATACTATCAACCCTTTTTTTGGAACCCAACATTAAGCATTTTGATTTGGATGGATTTATTATTAGACAATGTGACTTACACCAGGATGCTATCTGTTTCAGATCTTCATCTACTTTAGCAGCTGCATCAGCATATTCTGTAGGGACGAATGACAAGTATAGTTGCAGATCATCGGCGTAGATATGGAAATTGCAATGTTTAATACAGTTGGTTATGCTTGCGGTGTATAATATATATAGAATCGGACCCAGTATGGAACCTTGAGGGACTCCTCTTTCGACTGGTAGCAGGGTAGAACGCGACCTAGCTCCATCATCCCCTGTCAACTCGACGCACTGCAGTCTAGCTGTCAGGTAACTATGAAACCATTTGACTGCATTGGGATCGGCTCCATAGTAAGCAAGTTTCGATAATAACATTGGGATATTTATCGAGTCGAATGCGCGGGAGAAGTCTAGTAGAGTTAAAAGAGTTACCCTGCCCAGGTCCTGGGCAGCAAGGATATTATCAACCACATCAGCCAGTGCAGTTGCTGTGCCGTGTCCTCTGCGGAAGCCAGATTGGTAGCCGGGCAATATTTGGTTGTCTCCAGAAATTTTGTGAGCTGGTCACACACTACACGTTCAGTTATTTTAGACAAGCATGGTAGTATGCTTATTGGCCTGAGGTCTTTTAGCGATGTAGGTTGACTTACCTTAGGAAGAGGTTTTACAACAGCCACCTTCCATCTGTCCGGGAATTTGCCTTCCAAAATAGACCTGTTTACTATTGCTGTTATAGTGGGAAGGGTCTCTGGTAATGTTAACAGAAGCATATCTAGAGAGATGTTGTCAGCCCCAAGCGCATTTGACCTTAAACATCTAATGGATTTTGCAACAGTATCTTCACTAACTGGATGAAGTGTGAAAATTGCGGCTCCATGCCTGTGATGTTCCATAAAGGTAAGTTGTGATAATGACGCTGAGTTTTTTCCTGGAATGTCGAGGAAATGGGCGTTAATCGAGTCCGGGTTGTCAAAGTGGGATGGAAGTTGTGCAGAATTCTTTTTATTAGGCAATGAGTATTCTTTTAAACTTTTCCAAAGCTTTTTACTATTTTGTATGTTTTTATTTATGTGTGTGTTAAAGTAATTTCTTTTTTCGCTTTCTATTGCCGCAACTACCACCTGCTTCATAGTTTTATATGCAGTTTTAAGGCACTAGTGCCGTTTGCTTTGTATTTTTTGTGGTATGAGTCTCTTATGCGCATCATGTCCCTTACAGTATCAGTTATCCATGGGTGAGGGGAGTGGCGGAACTTCTGTGTTTTTACAGGGGCATGCAGGTCAAAAATGGCGATAACTGCGTCTGTGAACTGATCAACCATGCTGTCAATATCACTTGCCTCAAGAAACTTCGACCAATCAATGGAGTTCAAATCATTGTTTAACTGGTCTGTTAGAATACTTTTGAGAGGACGATAAGTCTTCAAAGTTGGGGTAAGTTTCGTTTTTTTAATTTTAAATTCCGCGGACAGCATCGCATGACCTCCCAGATTAGGCGAGTGATTGACTGATATATTAAGTACATTGATATCTGTGCATATCACATCAATCAGGCTCGCGCTATGGTCTGTGAAGTGGGTTGGTTCATTTACTACCTGCCTTAAACCTGTACTAAGCGTAAACTGCTCAAACAGCCTAAACATTCTACCGAGAGGACTTGATAAATTGATATTAAAGTCTCCTAGAAGTATTATCCCGTCATGTATCGGGAAGGAAGTGATGGATGCGGTTAGAGCATCAAAGAAAGTGTCAATATCTAACCAAGGTGGCCTATATGCTGTTCCGACCATTATGATTTGGTTATTAATTTTAATGCTTAGCCACATCTGCTCCACTGGGCAACAATAGGGTGAGGAAAGGAACGCGCATACAACCCCTTACGAATGTAAAACCCCACCCCACCCCTCGCCCTCCCCGAATGTGATCAGGTCTCGGTGTATGTAGCAAGCGATATCCACACAATCTTGGCGCACTATGTTCATGCCCGGCTCTCAACCAGGTCTCGTTGATAGCCATGATGTCTGGAGCCAGGTTCTCGACAGCTACAATAAAGTCCTCTTGCTTAGTGCACAGTGATCCCGCATTATATAAACCAACTGTGAGATTCCTTGGGTTATTCATTGAGATGTACAAATGTAATTATTCTGAGATTGAACAGAATCCTGCTTAATAACCACACATTCAAAAAAGATAACCATGTAATTTTATAAGAAGTACTGTTTTGTATGTGTAGTATTGATAAAATAATAAGTAAGACATGGTATAAAAATAATATTTAATTGATTAAAATAGCCATAAATTAGTATTATTAATAATTTATATTTAAAATAAACTGATAGATTGTAGATAATGTAAATATTGTTTTCATTTATTTTTAATAAATATGATTTGATAGTCGTTGTATTTGCTTTTTTTGATTCAAAATTATCTGTATGATGGTGGTACAGAGTAAATGAATACATTTTTAACCTATTTCTAAAAATTACCATTGATAGACAATTGACAACAAGATTTGGCAAAAGTTTTACCACTGAGATACTAGGCAGTAGTGCAGCCAAACACACCTGGGACGTCTTCCATTGTACGAAATCGGAAGACCGGTTTTCCGTCTCCCTGGCGAGCAAAGATTCTTCCACCCTTCGTCCAAGAGTACCGCCACTGTTTGGATCTACATTCCTCGCGGACCCGATGAAACAGCTGCCGGTTTGCACGAGTGAGGCGCTCGTTGACGTAGACGCGCGGGCCAACGGGCGCAGCTAAACCGGCGCGGCGCACGCGCGCGGCGCGCAGCAGGTCGTCGCGCAGGCCGCGACGCGCCAGACGCACCACCAACCGCCGCGCGCGCCCGCTCTCGCTCGGTGGCGCGCCCACGCGCTCCGCGAACACAACATCGCGCTCCTCCAGCGGCACGCCCAGCCGCGTCGCCAGGACGCATACGGCGTGCATTGGGTTCTCACCCTTCTCCTCAGGAAGGAGACCAATCTCAAGGTCGGACTGGAGAGCTTCCTGATCCCGGTCATTGATATCCGACTTGAGCTCCACGATGCGGTGCTCCAGCTCCGACATCTTGTAGTAATCGCTTGTCGGCTGATGCTGCTCCAGTGCTGCCACCCGCTGCTCGACGCTATCCAGTCGGGCGGTCACCGCCGAAAATGACTCCCGGAGCTGAGCCATCTCCTTGCGTAGCTCCCGCATCTCGTTGATGAAATCGGCAAACTCACCGAAGATCGGCAATGCAAGAGGATACCATTTTCTCACCCGAAGCATCAGCGACAGGAGCACAAGGTGGGGAGGCCAGCATCCTTCGTTTCTGCCTCCTGCCCCCACCATGCTCCTTAGTGCCCTCGTCACAGGGTACTGGTGGTACGTCCTTTGCTAAACTCTGACCATCAGAAATCGGGGATCGCCGAATGTTAGGCATTCTATTTTCCTTTTTACTCTCTATTTGAAACTTTACCAAATTATTTCTTTTTTATCCCTTTTTGTGTATTAATTTCTGCCAGTTGTATGAAAAAAAAATATATAAAAACGAACAGGTGAGACCAAGATTGAACCACGGACTTCTTCCAAGAGCAAGTAATGGAACACACTAAGCTGTCGGCTTGAAAGGAACCAGCGAATCTTCACACTGTATTCGACATAAGTTTATTTTCGATTGTTTCAAAGGACGGTCTCACGAAAATGGCAATAATCCGCCTACCGTGCACTTATAGATACTGACTAAAAATACGTAGTGAAGTGAATCTTTAGACACTTTTAAACCATTTAAATGATAACTTCGAATCTTAACAATACACCAGTTTTTGTGTCACTTGTTGTCACTTATTATGCAACAGGAAAAAGTTTAGCTTGATCACTTTTTCTATTTTTATTTGGTTTTTACACTGTAGCACAGCGATAGTACGTCTATAAAACATATAGATTTAAAATAAACTTGACTCCTAAAAACAAGCTCTACCATATAGTTTAACATTAAATGACAACAACATTTATTTAAATAATTTCAAGACTTATGTAAGCTAACTATATAGTAATGCCTTAAAAAGTATTGAAGATTTGTCTCCCGCCTGCATTAAGACGAAGCGTTGTATCGATAAACGGTTTTTACACACTCATTCAATTTTTTAAGACTATTCTAGGATACCCCACTCGATGGGAAAAAAGTTACCAAACTTAAAAAAATATTCTCAAAAAAGAATATAAGTATGTTTATCCGTGCTTAGTACCCATAATAACAAACTTACGCTTAACTTAGTAATAGATTTTTTTTTGGGATGCAGATGCAGCAGATGGCTCTTATTTTCGCACTGGATACTGCTGTTGGCCGCAGATGGCCTTTACAGCTTCACCGGGAATTAGAGAACGCAGATGGCTCTCAGCCTTAAAAAGAACAGACGGCTCATCGGATGGTAAATGATGCCGTCGCCCATGTATGTACACTTGCAATACCAGAGGGCATAGAAATGCGTTGCCGGCCAAATGGCGCTATGTGAGGCACTTTAAAGTTAACTAAGCTATAAACTTGGTTCCTATTGTCCTATCCAGTCACATGAATACCATTAGAAACATAAGGCATCTGAATTACGACTTGGACCTTCATCCTGGCGATCAATTAATGTGGCTTTTGCCACCATTCATGCTAACTCAGCAGTGGAATGTGATCTGGTCAAAATTGGAGAAAGTATATTGGGTTGCAATTAAAAGCATATTCTGATTTCCATAAAGCATTTTTAATAAAAATTTTTTGACAACCCATGTGGTGTATTTGGTTGTGTGTTGTGGCTTTTACACCATGGGTTCCACGTTCGATTTCCAGGCAGTACAAACATTAGTGAGCATGAACATATCTGTTGTATTGTTTAAGTGTTTCCTTGTGTAATCTGTCTCTGTTTACAAAAAATAACTTGTATGTTCATGCGTTGTTTGGTAATCATATTAAAGGATGATGCTTAGTTTGAGACTTGATGGCATTGTGTGAATGCCATTGAATTATTTATTGTTATTGTTTCGTTATAACGTTTTTGGCATCAATTATTGTGGGCATTTATTAAACAAAAAAAGATATATGCATTGTTTACGTTATAAGTGTAAGCACGGTCTGGACGCTCACCTGATGGTAAGTGATTACGGCAGATCATGACAGAGCGGCATAAAGAAGACAAACAACTGACAGACAGGATAATAATCCTCCATCAATGCGCACTGCGCCCGTCACCCGACAACAGATGTTAGGTCTCTATACCCGGTAATTTCACTAGCTACTGTGCCCTCATTCCGAAACACAAAAGTGCATAACATCCTGTTTCATGGATGATATCTGCACTGCGGTGTACCTACCTGACGACTCAGTATCGAGTCTACCACCTAGTAAACTATACTATATACAATACTTATAAAGGCTAAATATCCTACCACCAGTACCATTATCTACTGCGTTATTATGCTTTGAACTCTGAAACTTATGGATATTAGACAAATTACATATACAACTTAAATTAAAACTTATTATATATAAAAATACTATTTTTGCATAATATATCAAATATTATTTTGTTTTACTATTTTAATATGCATTACGTGTAACATTGGCGACCAGAATAAAAACACCTGTTTTATCTTGCACTAGCCGGCGATTTTTATTTATACAGTTATTTACAATGTCGTTCTTCCAGCTCCTATAATTATTCCCTGTAGAAGTTCACTCTTCACGTTTCACGTGTTCGTCTGTCCGTAACAGTAATTACATAAACTTTAACAACTGGATTTGCTACATTGATTATGCAGAGAAAAGATAATGTGTTCGAAAGGGCTTTACTCAAATATGTTCTATTTCCTATGAAACATATTACCAAGTAACACGATCAAGCCCAGATTTTGCGCAACATATTTTATGAAATCAAGACGGAAGATATCCCAAATCGAACATTTCGATTTGGTTTTATATAACATTAGTGTATATATGCATATATATACCTATTCAAGATGTGAAGAAATGCGTCCTACAAATTGATTTCATTATACTAACAAATTAAGAATAAAGGGTTCGATGACACTTGTGAAACGTCGCCTAAATTGAAATAAATCAATGTTTAGTAATTATGACGCACAATTTATACATATTGCAAAAATGTGTTATTTGAAATGCTGAGTGGATTATTTTAAGATAATTAATAATAAATAACAGTAACAAAAATTACCTGTATCAATGCCTTAATTAAGTCAGATAATATTTAGTGTGTAAAATAATAACAATAATACTGAGTCAGCGTATCTAAACAATTTATGTAATTAAGTATTTATATGGTTTGCTCAGGCTTGTTTCCTGCAGTGAGTTCCACCACCGTATATCTCGG
>PQWD01009766.1:0-11543 GCA_019425675.1 Leucinodes orbonalis | reverse complement strand
GGAAACATTCCTTGATTTAAACTTCTACGTGAACCTTGGAAGTTTGATAGCATCTCGGCTTTCGCCTCTGGTTAATAATCGCGCTAGACAAGCAATCGCAATGGGGTAGTTGGATGGGTGATCAAATATTATTTTAATACCTTACCCTGTATGTTTTAGGTATAAACATGTTAAGCCGTTGGTTTCGACAACTTCCTTAGGATTCTGCGTCCTTCATCCATCGTTAACAACCCCCAATCAACAGTGGGCCTTTGTCCAATTTCTCCTTTTGAATGTTGTATTGCTCTGAAGTGGGGTCTTATTGATAAAATATGGACTTCATCTGTTATCTGCCTGGGAGTTTTAATCAAAATGCATTCGTATTACCTTCATATTGACCCCCTAATGCAAATTGAAATACTTTTACAGCAGCCAGTAATAACATTTGCAGCCAAGGAATGTTCTCCTTTTTGCCCAAATTAGTTTTTTACGAAATGTAACAATTCACAGTGTAAAACAGTATTTATCAAATCCAACGTGCAATTAAATTGTCGCGAGCTCTAAACTATGTTTCCACTCACGTTCCCCGCGCGTTCCGATTGTGGTACTTGACATTTCATTGCGTACATTTTTATTATTTCGTCGGTAGCCCTATGCTGAGTTGTACTAGCGAAATGGAAATAATACTGGAATGTTTTAATTTCCCTGCGAGTGACGGGTCACGTGCCCTCCCGCCCCCGGGGTGCAACTGTCATCGTCACTGCCGCGGACAATTAGCCTGCTCATGAGATTAAACAAGTAAGTAGAGCAGTATTTATTGTTTTTTTTACGCTTGAAGCAAGCAGCCAGATATGATTGTTAAGTGGGGATGCGTTCATATGGCTCTTCGTTTTCAAAAGTATTGTATGGTATTAAGTACTGAGCCATTTATGTAAGTAGTATAGTATAAATTACACGGCATATTGTGATTGAAGCGGCCAATTTACCTGTCCATGAGATTAAACGAGTAAGTAGAGCGGTATCTATTGTTTTTGTTGCTTTCATTTGTATTATCGTATTTAATAGAATTATTAGCATACATCTGATCTAGGATGGATAAAGTTATATTTGTACTCTCTAAGTTTATCTAAGGTATAGATTTAAAATATTTTGTACTTACTATGGTCTGATAAAAAAACTGAAACTGATGAAAATTTAACGTTACATTTAAAAATTTATACTGTATTTAACGTTACATTTAAAAATTTATAATCATTTTGATGAATGTTTTTTTCTACTTCTTATGCATCAGATGGACCTTGCAGTTTCACAGGTCAATTGACCAGTGTAATAGCTCTTGACCTTAAAACAAATATTAACAAAGTTCGTACAAAAACGTTATTAATATCTCAAGAAAATATATGACAATAATCCGTACTTCACACGGCTCTTATTAAATGCAGAGTGCTACTAAAATGATATTTGTGCGTTTCAATTAGAATAACGCGATTGATGATAAGCCTCCATAGAGGGTGCACGAGCGTAAAATTAACTGCGATTGTGTAAGTGCGAGAGCTGTGCATGATGCTGGATTAGGAGTGCAGCTACAATTGGATTCGGACGAATCCGTCACTCGGATTTGTAATTGAAACATACGAGTTACGGTAGTGGAATGGTTGCTTGATGTTCATTGTCGTCCGAATTCAAAATCCGTTTTTGTTTTAGATAAAAGTCCTCTTTTGACGTTCACTAGGCTTTTAATTAAGAAAATAATAGGTAAAACATCAGGAAATCTCATCAAATGGTAACACGGTTGTATTTTAAACCTTTCCTATATAAATGTAAGAGACAATAATTTAATGCAAGCTGATATTTATAATAAAATTATTTCCGAAATATATTTTTTGTGGATAAATTAGCTATTTAGTTTACTGGTCGACCAGAACGCCTTAATATTTGAGAGTACTAGGACCATAATATATATCTCGAATTCTTGTACATTGTTTAGCAGATGCAGGCAGGTAGCTCGTACAGGTGAGGTAAGCACATAAAACACATTGACTATCTATTTGGCGTAATGGTCGAGGTGTCTTCTGCTACACCAAGGGATTCGTGTGATCCCCGGGCAGTACAAACATTTGTGTGGATGAACATATTTGTTTGTATTGGTCTGGATGTTTTCTATGTATAATATGTATGTAATTATAAAAAGTATATAAGTATGTTTATCCGTTGTTGAGTACCCATATTACAGGCTAACACATAATTTGTGACTAGATGACACTGTGTAAATGTAAAAAACACAGTATTTTGTGATTAAATCCAAACGTAATGCAAACAATTGCAAAAAAAGAACATATGGGTGGCTAATAAAAAATTTCAGCAACACTTGAATCTCAGTAAAAAGGTAAGTTATAAATTACCAACACCTGGGTCAGGACTCGTTTTGTTTTCATAGAATGTTTATTAGTAGAGCGAACAGACTCGGAGTGTGTCTCGGGCGCAAGGGCCAAAAGTCTCTGACAATAGACGGTTTGCAATCCGGTCCAATTAAAATTAATTAGCTTCGGAACACACTCCGCAACCGAAGCAACAAATCAACGAAGATACAACCTCGGATAATGCTGCCCTGGATAAGGACATGGCCTCTGGTTATTAAGTAGCACGAAATGCATTCTATTGCTTGCTGGTAAGAACTATATTCACTTAATATTGCCGATTGCTTTTGAATGTGTAAGATTTTTATTAAAAGGAATATTAGTTCTTGAAAAAGTACTAATAAGTTCTATGTTTTTGGATACTGTTCTCACTCATATTGTTCATATTTACCTTAGGTAGTATTACCTAAATTACAGTCATTATATAAAAAAAAATCAAAGGAAAATGGTGTAAATGCCATATATCATACACTAATTCACAGTTTTCACACGAACTAAGATCCATATGGTTTCTAATGAATAGTACGTAGATTGGAAACTGTTATAAACGAAGGCTATTTTGATGTCAGTTTATCATTGTAACGCTATAGGCTGTCAGAATGAGCATTCAAACCAAAATTAAAATATTTCAAATGTATGTCGCTCAGTTTAAAATTTAAGTTATTTTCATAAAACTAGTTACATTTCATATTGTATTAAGAATATTGTATTTGAATTTGTTGCTTTTCGATATTTTTTCTAAAAAGTTTTCTTTATGATAAGAGTTGTTTAATTTTTATCATAATTAATAAACATTTCTATGAAGTACATAAGTTTTGGTCCTTTTAAAGGTAACCCGTATCGGGATCTGAGAATCTTTTACTTTACCAGCCCGATAGTCATGCTGCTGGGCTTAGGGTTTACTAAGTAAACAAAAAATCTAACAATAACCAAAAAATATTGTTTGAGCTAGGTGATCCATTTCCTACTGAATGTTTTGTCCCTAAGCCGATACGTACAGTACCTTCGGAAGAGTAAGAACAGTGAGAATTGTATTTCAATCTCCCGTCACCTCACGGCACAATATATTGATTGAAAGGAAGCTTATTTAACCATTGACCTCCACGAGTCCAAACACTTTAGAAAATTTGTTTTTTGCGCCTTAAGGCGCTTCTGGGTGTAAAAGGGTTAAAGAGTCAGAATATTAAGCCAAAGTACATAACTGTTACATGTTGATGAAAATAAGCTTCCGTTACTTCTTTTAGTTAGGCTGAGAAATAAGTTCTTTATGATGTCATGATTAATAATAATCAGGAATGAAAGAAACTTAATATTTGCTGCACCAACTGTGTGTACATAATTTGAGAACAGGGCATGGAGATGGTAATGGCTTCTTTAAACTTGATTTAACACAAAGTGCCAGCCCTTTATAGGGCGGACCCGTTGTTAATCAAGACAAGGCGATTGCCAAAATAACTTGTAGTCAGTGATGATTTATGATGTCGATGGTCGTTCCTTTAATTGGCGATCGCTGGGCTGGCGTAAAGTTCTAGCATTCTCCGTAACAACAAGAGCCCTGTGGTATTAATTAAGCCTGTTTTTTGTGTCACTGTTTTACGCTTGTAGGGCGGCACGTTGAGGATATTAATGATCGTGCTACAGAATTACGTGTTGTATTTAATTCTGCTAAAATAGTAAAGAAATATGTATGATGGCAGCATTGATATGATCGAGAATGTCTCACTGAAATTGTCCTCAAGAAGCAAACTATCTTTTAACTAAATGGAAAAGTAACAATGTTTTTTAATGTGTTACCAAAAAATTTTTATTCTAATTGACTGTCTGAAAAGAAATCAATGTTGTTCACCGCGAAAGCCCGAAATTCCTCTAACCACCAAAGTTTATTAAAACTACATATTTCGCGGAGAATGCTCCGAGATATTTTTAATAACCAAAAGAAGCTCATAAATCAGCATCGTTTTAAAATAGGTTTCGTTCACAATCCCCCATCCGCAAAATTGGAATGCCTGCTTGCATTTATTTTTGAGCAGGTGGTATGGTGCATCGATTTAGCGTCTTGTTCTGCTATAAATATAATGAACACAAATGCTATTGCTAGCAACGATGTCGACTAAGCCGATATACTTGTGCTGGCTTTTATCGCTTTTACATTTAGCAAAGTTAATGGGTGTGTGACATTATAGGTTTAGAATTAGTGGATTCGGTTTTTTGTTTGAATTTGCAATATATTATTAAGTTATCAATAATGATGTAAAGGGGAATTAAAACTATTCTATCACCAACATTGATTGGTGGTTCTGGTGGACACGACAGTTTTTCATTGGTAATCTATTCAGTGAATTCTGATGTGAATATTTTAATTTGGAATACTGAAATATAGTTTCCTCTCATTAAACTTTTTAAGTCTTTGTTGTACAGATTCGTATGTCGCACATAAAACATGGGCTTACAATGACTAGAAAACAATTTCGCTACTTAAAATTAGAGGCATACCGAATTAGGCCATAGCCTTTTAATATTGTCATAATGAAGTTGCCGTATCAAGTAAAGGTCATTATAACAGAGCGGGCCGTAATAAACTCCTCAGGTGTTGTTACGTATAAAAATCCCGGCAATTCAATTAGCGGGAAAGCAGGGAGGGTGCGGAGGGCGGTGCCTAATAAACTAATATAAATAATCTGTGGCGATAAATCTGCAGCGCTTTATGGCAGGAGTGGGTTGTCACTCCGTCTAATTAGCACTAGTGCTGCCAATTAAGCGCTGCAAGCGTAGACCGGGAACAACAGGTAAGCGTTTCGGTTCTCGACTTTACCATTTGCGTACAGCATATATAATAAATATAATAGAAAACGTGATAGAAAATTATAGTATTAAACTAAATATGTATGCATTAAGATTTTATCCAAAGGTATGGACTTGGGCGGCTGTGTCATTTACTATCAGATGCCGTTTGCTCGTTTTGCCCCATAAAGCATAAAAAAAGAAATTTTGACAGTTAGTAATTATAAGTCGATCTTAATACTCGTAAGAAAACTGATTAGTGACCTTTTCATGTACCCATCTTAATTATCTCCTTTTTGAAGAAATTTAGCCATCAAGTAATCAGGAGACAGGGGTAATTATATAGAGGTTATTATATTATGGGTAAATTTCTTCAAAATTAAGCCATAATACATTTTTTATTCTATCAATTCAAAATATTTATAAAGCGATAATAATATATCTAAATATAATTCCCAAGATGAAAGTTAAAGCGCTAAAGCGGCTGCGTGTCGCGCCACTCGTCAAAGCACTCTTCATCAGCTTAGTTAATTATGAGAACGTATCAGCTTTATTATAATTACTCATTTTAATGTCGCTGCGCCTATGATGCCGTGTGGCCTCGCTACTATGTAACCCGGCGCTAATGGATGATGCACACATTACGTTTTATTTGTATTTTTATCGTTAAAATTAAATTATAATTATCTTTATGACATAAGCTATAATTAGAAGATATTGTATATATATAAAACAGCTTTTAAAATAAATGTGCATTCTAGGAAAATTAATAGTACTTGCACAGTTCAGGCTTTACAACCATAATATCAAGCTTACTGTGAAGTTGTGACTTTGTATAAAATCAAACCTGTGTTTTTGTTCAAATCTTGGACATAGATGCCTGTAATTAATACAGGCACAGAAGACAAGCAGTGAAATGACTAGGAATAACGTTTTTCGGCTTAGCTTCTAGTTAAATCAAACGCTCTTGCCCGTGGAGCAAACTTCAAAACCATGAACGAGGCTCAGGTGACTGCTTTAATTTGTTTAATAAGGCTATAACCAACATTGAAATGTACAGTTGTTGTCGTAGAAGTAAGCCTCATATAAAACATGATTACATTTTTTCCATTTATTTTTTCGTTAGTCAAGTTTGTATTTTCTTTGTTATTGAGAATTGGATTGAGTTGCCTATATGCTTAGAATGATATATGTACATGTGTCAAGCTATACCTCGGTATCGCATTACAATGTACATAACATCATCCGGCATACCTCGTCGAGCATAGCAACAGAGTCGGATCAAATTAAATCGCGTCTCAGAACCTCCTGGCATGTGCGAATGGCGCGTTACACGAATACCACGAGTGACCCGCGGGCTTATTAACTCCGCGCATTAATTAAATTATTAGAAATCTTCAGCTGGACTAATTAACGAAGAATTCCAACATTTCGGTCCACCTATCGGCTTTAATTAAAATTGACAAAGCCGCGAGCGAACGAGAGCTCGTTCGCTCGCCAAATATCGCCTCTATTAATGAAACGATCACTCGAAACTAATTAAATTATGGAGGTAATGGTGCGTGCAAGTGATACCGGCATTGGATTCGGACAACCGGCCGTTACACCTGTGCGCTCGTTATTGCGTGGCCGCTTCCCATAGATATAGATGACAGTGTCGACATTTTGTTACCATTTATTGGAATTGCCTTAAAATAGTTATATTTTCATTCCCGAAACATGTACTTGTATGTTTTGTAAAGTTCAAGATGTGTAATTAATCTGTTATAAATCAATAGTTACTTATAATAGTGAGAGGTAAACCACTAAGGCAATGGACGATCATAGAAAAGATGACTTAAGAAATTATCTTGAGGCATTCATTGAGGTCTTGGATATTATCTTGTATCAATTAATACGCATTTTGTCTGCGTAGCGGGCCCAGTCTCAAAATCAATTATGACCTCGACTGCAACTTGCATTTGTGGTTGCGAGGATTTGTTTCAGAGTCGCGGCTCTAATATTATAGTTCTTGTGGGCCTTGAATCAGTGAGGTAGATATCCCCCTAACCTGCTTTTATTCTTTATATTATATAAAAACTGATTATACTTATACTGTTTATACTTATCATTATATCCACAACGCCCACTTGTGTCATTAGAACTTTTTGTCATACGTAACAAAGATACCATAAGTGCGCGTCTAGTACTTTAAAACTAGTCCGTGTAAAATAAATAAACTTATATGCAAAATAAGTTCAATTCTCAAAAAGTGAAATACATCATTAAGTTATTTAAAAGTGGTCAATTAGGTATATTGAGCGGTATCATTTATTGAAAGTAGCATTATTGTCAGTAATGACTGTCGACCTTTTCCTTGTACGTAAATAACATGCAATTGTCGATGGTTCCCTACAAACAGAATGTCAAGCGAATTGCTGTTTGTTGCATTGTCTTCGTAAATATTTTATTATTCGGTAGCTGCTAGGAAAACGTCCGCAAACAAGTCGATGATTGTACAATATTAATTCATTTTTGCCGTTTTGTTTCAGGTGAGACATTTCGTTTCCGGATCAGTTTGGAGAGTGAAATGGTACGGGTAACTATTTTTTATTCAAAATATGGTACAAGTTTAAGCAGTTTGCTTTTATTAATAAAAAGTGGGGCTTTGCACAATCTTTTAAATGATGTCGGTATTGATCATGTTAGCTCCATGTATAGAATGTTGGTTGTATTGTAAATATATAACGGATTTGGTGACACATTTGAAAATATTTCAGAAAATAACTGAAATAAATAAAGTTCATTTTTTTACATGTTGTAATTATTAAACATTACCAATACCTACTTTCTATGAAAGATATATTTAAAGGTGTTATTTATAAACACTTATTTGTACTTCACTTTATTATCTAGGAAGCTTTCTTAAAAAGCATTATAACAGATACTACTTACAAATCCAAAAATACTACTATATCTTATACTATACTAGAAGCGTACTAGGATAACGAAGATCCCGTTCCAGTGGGTGAATTAGTAGAATACTATAGTAGTAAACATTATTCAGATTTTTAAGACAAGTCAATTTTCAACAAATCTATTCAATAGTGAAAACTTGAAAGAGTCACAAGCATAAGTACATTCTTACAAAGTTTTGCGTTTATAAGTTACTACTTATACCATAGGGAGTTTGTTGCCCCAACCAGGAACATTCCAACATCAGGGAGCTCTTTATCAAGGCACACGGCGGCGAGTCAAAGTGAGCCGTGTGCAAACACTCTTTCATAAACAGTGCTAATATTTAAGTTTCCCGCCACTGAGCTCAACACACAATTAAGCTCTTAGAACAATAAAATACAACGTCTTTTCGTGAGAACACTTCTTGCCCAGGAAGTTAACTCGAACTTTGTTTTAGGGAAAATTTGTATCATGTTTGAACTAAAGTAACATCATATTTTGTCATGTGATAAAATAATTTAGAAATTGAATTCTAACCAATCTATTCATTGAATTTTTCCGGCGTAAGTAGTAGCAGAAAAATAAAGTATAGATTGATGGTATGTAGTTTCAATACCCACATACCCGAATTGAGCCTAAATGTTGGGTTACGGCCCGATGTTTCGATAGTAAGGCTTAGTGGAAATCGAAAGACCTGTCCTCCGCAGTGGGGTATTAAAGGCTGGGTTGTTGGACATACTCCACTGTGCGGGCTTTATTTCTCCCGGATACTGGTCCAAGTTTCTGATTTTGGTAAATTTGACTCTTCGCCATGCTGCAGAATGTTTAGTGCAGTATCGCTTGAAATATTAATTGAAATTACACGTGAAATTAAATAAAATTTTAAATTACATCATTTCAAATTTCTGCAATCAAGCAGTTATTTTAAAACAAATATTTTTTTAAAACTTGGTTTCTATTTAAGTAGTGTCAAGTAAGTCAATATTATGTTCCAAATTTGACCAATAAGGTCCCAATTTCTAGCAATAAGGTTGAAGCTAACGATCACTGAAACCTGCAGCGAGCTATTAGTATCGAATTGCATAACAAGTATCATGCAACGTACAAGGCAAAGGTAACGAAACAGATTCACCAAAGCTGATATTTGATAATGCGCGTAACAAGTATGTACTGCACTTACGCTCGTGCGATTGGCGTCACTAATGATATCACTTGATAGGGCTGACAAGCTCATTTATTGATTTTAATATAAGGGGTTATTATTGACATAATAATATGTTTATCTTAAGACCTTAAATTGTGATATATTAAAATATAAAACCAATGTCATTCAAACTTTTACGCAAAAATTGCTTTATAATTCATTCTGAAGGAATTTGATCATCTTCAATAACGTGACTAATATTTAAATAGTTATAAACTGAAAACTATAGACGTCTATCATCTAGGAAGAATACTCAACTGTTTATTTCCTCCTTTAACCTTTACACTGCCATCCACTGTGGCCATCCCTAGCTTAGACGTTCGCTTTACTCTCTTAGTCGTCAATAGTGAGCTAGTTCGCAAAGTGTCGGTCTAGGGGTCAACGTTGGTTTTTCACGTTACTTTATTAAAGATGTAACTTGCTTAACAGACTAAATATGAATTCGTCAATCTATGCTCAAATACAGATCTTATTAGTGCTGCTATCTAGTATATTTGCGGTCTACTGAATCAAAACATAACTAGAAGCTATATAATTTTAGTGTATCTACATACCTCGCTTGCCAGTAGTTTAAACCTTACGCATTAGTTACGCCAAATTCGCACGTGGGTAATTTTTACGGCTAATAACTAAAATCTCGCGCCCCGTGGACCTCCGTGGCGGCCGGAGCGCTGCAAATTGTATGAAAATTTATAATTGCACTTAATCGCATTTGATGGGCGTGTTACACGTTCAATTGTGTACTTGGTCCGTGCGGGAATGAGCTACGGGTTTTAGTTGGTAATCCATATGTTTGCTTCCTTTATTTCTAATCGTAATAGGACAGTTGTAGAAGATGCCTTCGCTCTTTCAAATAGCTTTCTTTCTTATCAGCTAGTAAGAATATTAGTTTTAATATTATTATGTATAATAAATAAATATCCACACATTGCCAACTAGCCTAGCTAGTTGTAGTAAGGGTACTAAACAACTGATAAGCTACGTATATAAATTTTTATTTGTAAAAATACAAACATATTGTACATTAAAACACCCAGACCATTACAGACTATTTAAAGAAACGATGTGGAAAGAATAATAATAATCACACAACCCTCCGGACAAAATTATCACTACCTCAGCAATACATAACACAGTTCACCATATGTACGCTTTACGCGATACCCAGATCAAACAGCAATCCAAACTCGATGCTCAGACCTTCAGCTTTTTTATGTCCTTTTACAAACCCAATTTATTACTAGCTTTAATAACCTCAAGTATTGAGTTAAAACTCCTCATTCTGATATTCACATTTACTTGTGCAAAAGACATTATATCGGCATTAAATCCGGCGTCGCGATCGTTCACGATGCCAGGCGAAACTAATCGTATAATAACAAACGCTTATAAATCCGTCGACAGCCGCATCATTAACTTTGCGAAACTTAAATCATTAAACCCCGTATAATGAAACATATGTAACCTATGATGTACTTCACGCCTATCATGCATGAAATGCATTTTGCCGGTCCCGATCTCATACCAACCCCAACACGGACCGCCGAAACATGTAGGACATTGACATACTCTAAAATGGCCAGCTCTACAAGGAGAGTTGTCTGGGACAGCCTAGATTCTGAATTAGTTGAAAAATGTTAAGTAATCGTTAAAGTAAGTTATGATTAATTGTCTTTGTTGTATTAGCTGATAAGTTTTTAATAAATCAGAAATGCTCTCGCAACGTGCTCCTTACAAGAAACGAGCCAGTTAAGGTGAGATTTCATTTGTTTTAAGACGTAACAAACTATTATTTAAACTAGTATTGGTTGTTCTGCATCCTAATCCCGCGGCGGCTGAGCGAAAATGGTGGAAATTGAAAATAAACATTCCGTCTGCGCCCCGGCACGCACTGCCCAAATTGACAATACAACCAATTGCCGCCGCACGCCGACCACCTTTGTATGGGAATGAAAATAATATTACTCTTTTTTCTACACTGCACGTGGGCAATCTCGAAAATAACTATGATTCCTCGATTCTCATTTAGATTTTTAGATGTGTTGCCGTGGACGACGGTGTCGTTGATTATTTGTGTACAGGTAAAACAGGTTGCTACAAGTAATGCCAAGACAAAGACAGGATGTTCAGTGCTTTATAATCATGTTGATGACCTTTAAATTTAATATGTCGTAGAAATAAAACCCTCTGATTCGTAATAATATTAGGTTTAATCTTAGAGTTCG